>JAWNKZ010000064.1:32915000-33012500 GCA_035041615.1 Drosophila anomalipes | reverse complement strand
TAGTATAATGTAAGACAGCTGCTCCTTTAACGTTCTTTTCTGTTATTGTAATTGGAATTGTTGTGGTTGTTGTTGCTGTTGTTGTTGCTGTTGTTCTTGCTCTTGTTCTGCTAACGAATCGCGCATCATCAACGTCAAAAAGATAACACGCCCCATTTTTCTCGGCTGACAGTTTTTTTTTTCTTGTATTTTTTGTTGTTGTGCTTTCAGTTTTTTTTCTGTTTTCTGTTTTTTTTTTGTTGCTGGTTGCTAGCTCTTTTCAAGCGGCGACAGCGTCAACGACATGGCGAAAGTGGCAAAAGTGGCAAAATGGCCAAAAACTAATAAGCAGCTGGCTCAGCAGCAACATCAACAGCAACAGCAGCAATAGCAGCAGCAGCAGCAACAATCACAATAATGGGGCAGCAACAATGAGAGGCATGAATATATGCTTAAGAAGACGCACGCTGACAGCGGTCGACGCACTGCCGATTTACGACTAGAGAAGGTGAAGGACACTGCCTTCCAGCGAGTGGATGTGGTGGGGGGTGGAAGGGGTGTGGTTGTGGGTGTTGTAGCGGCTGAATAATGGATGAAGCAGAGGGAGCACAAAGGCAAGGCAAGGCAAGGCAAGGCAAAGCATGTGGCAGTTGAGGCATGAAACTGGCTAACAGACACACACACACAGCAATAACAACAACAGCAACAACAACAACATTGCACCAACCTTTGTCTAGTGCCACCGCCTGTGGGCGTGGCACAGTCTGCAGCAAATAAATACGACAGGCAAAAAAAAAAAAAAACAAACAAAACAAAACTGTCACACGGCCGAAAGGAGCACAAGTTGCCCAAAAAAAATGCGCACGTCCTTGCCAAAGGAGCGCTAACCCCTTTTTTCACCCCTGTGCGTGTGTGTGTGTGTGTGTGTGTGTGTGTGTGCGTGTCAAGAAGCTGTCGTTGCAAATGGAGAGGTGGGGCGGCGATGGGGCTGAGTGTGGCATGTTGGGGTAAAAATTAGGAGTCATAAAAATGGCAACGAAAGCAACGCGCCAACGGACAGTTGATGATGAGAATGCCATTGCAGCATCGACAACAACAACAACAAAACACACTCACACACACACACACACACACTATACATACACACATACAATAAAAAGTAAGAGAAATCGGAATCTGTTTCAAACAACAATATTAAAATAGATTTCGAAAAATTTTAATTCCTCTTTTTCCATACCCTGTTGCAATAAAAATGTGTCAAAAGGGTTGTTCGTGGTTGTGCAAGAAGAAGAAGAGGAAGAAGCATATCCGATTCAAATTATATTTTTATTTACCTTACATATACATATATATATCAATTTGTCAAACCGAAAAGAACTCGGGTGCCGATTCCGATTCCGATTCAGATTCTGGTTCATAAAGTATACAAATTCTGGTAAAGATTTCGGTATTTCTCCAAACATATTTACGTTATTGGGTTGCGTATTGGTATCTATCAAAATAAGTGAGATCCTTCCAGATGTAACTAACTGCCAATGCTTATTTTTGTTTTCTTCCGACTCGGCCGTTTCAAGTCTAGCAACTTGTTCTGAAGAAAATGTTGATTAAAGGTTCTGATTTCGATTTCGATTCTGCATTTGAATCGGTAAACATGCGTTTCCGATTCCGGCTTGACACCCTGATATATAAATATATATTTGTATATATATATACATATATAAAGTACTCGAAATATTGGTAGTGCTGCTCTAAAAAACTCGGCAAACCTCAATTCTATTAAGAAATAAGAACGGAAATCACCAAATGTCAGTCTACAAATATTTTCCAAGTTCGAGGGACTATTTGCTGGCATAAAGTTGTTCAACTTATATATTATTATATTATTAATTATATTATATTGGGTATTTCCCAATCGGGCCTTGGCTCTCCAACTTTCCGGCTGTCGAGCTAGGGAACTCTTTTAAATATGGCCAAATATAATGTTGACTGCTGCTGCAGCATTGTACACCCCCCATTTTGGTCAGAGGAATACAGGGTATATTAACATTCACAACACTCAAATGGCACTTTCACTTTCAATCAGAGCAGCAGATGCCACAAAACTCGCACCACGTTCCAACACTAGAGCTGAAACTAAATGGAGCTAGTGAGACAAGCAGGTATATATATATATATAGTATATATATATGAATATGTGTATATGTATGAATGTTTGTATTAATCTATATGTTGGGCAGGCAACGCTGCGTATGAGCAACGGCATAAAGCAGACAAAGCAGCCAAAAGAGCCAATATCGGCAAGGAGCCAGTGGCGGTTTTTTATTTGCTTTTCATAAGATACAATTTATTGCTGCCTTGTCATGAGCACACATATAGATGAGTATATCTATACTATATACATATATATATATATTTGTGTGTGTGTGTGTGTGTGTGTGCTCGTAGCATAGGCTCAGATACGAGCCTAGACATTGATAAAAGCAACAACAAGGATATAGGCGAATAAAAGACAACGCATTTTATGGCTAGCCAGTCTGTGTGTGTGTGTGTGTGTGTCTGTGTGTGTGTGTGTGTGTGGTTGTGGGCTGGTATGGATATGTCTATTGAATAGCTGTGACCTTCTGCGTCTTTGGCTGCTGCGGCAAGCAATGCAGCTTATGTTGTTGTTGCCCGTGTTGCGGCTCAGGACAAAACATAGACAGTCCGCAAAGTAATCACAGCTCTATCCCGCAACCATTGGGTCAACAACAAAACCAGGGACACACAAACACACACATATTTATACATATATATATATACATATATACATATGTGGAGCAGTTTAGCTTCTTATTGACAGCAGCTAAGTGACAAAACACAGTTTAGGGCAATGCCAGCCGGCAACTAAAAACGCCCATCAAATCGCCGGGCCAAGGCTTTGAGACTCCAGTCTGCTTAGTCGTTTTAGTCTCTATGCTAGTCGCAAGCCCAGTTCCCAGTTCCCCGTTCCCAGTTCCCCGTTCCCAGTTCCCAGTTGTCAGATGTCAGCTCCCAGTTCCCATTTCCCAGTTCCAGTGTCAACAGCTACGCCCTCAGCTTTAGTTGCAAGCCGAACACAAATACGACAGCGAAAGCGAAAGCGAAAGAGAAAGAGCGTCAGTGAGTGAGAGAGAGAGGGAGAGAGAGGGGGAGAGAGAGAGAGAGAGAGAGAGAGAGAGTGTGTGTGTGCGAGAAAGCGAGAAGGCAGCAAGGCGAACAAGGCCACATCGACAATGTGCTGACGTAGCAAGATGTAAGCAGAATACCATCTAAGCCCAACACTAGCAACACTGCCCATTACAAACCCCAACCAGCAACCCACCCAGCCACCACCCACCCAACGGTGCCGCCCAAACAAAAGACAAATAACTTAAAGTACTCGCACTTATGGCAACAATACCAACAACAGTAATAGTAACACTAATAGTAATAGTAATAATAATGAAATATGAAAATACATAATGGCCAAGCATAATAACCGGCAAATTGTTGGCCATAAGTCACCCATATGCCACGCCCCAATTGCAAGTGTGACGTCCAAGTGGCAACTTCAAGCAACTGCACAGTTGTCGCTCTCTCTATGTGTGTGTGAGTGTGTGTGAGTGTGTGAGTTAATGTTGTAATTAATTTATACACATTATACACACCGAGACTCATATTCAGCATGAAGCAGCGTTAAATTCAATTTAGCCCTGCCACAGCAGCAAGAACGACAATAGCAATTGCCACCTGTGCGCCCATAAATACAAGCATTTTACATCCTGTGCACAGGCAACCACTTCACTCAGGCAACAACAGCAGCAGCAGCAGCAGCAACAGCAGCAACAGCAACAGCAACAGCAACAGCAGCAACAATAACAACACCTGCAGCAAACAATTGTCCATGTTTTGCTGTCAACTTTGAACAAACAACAAATTAGCAAACGGAAACGGAAGGCGTCAGCTTGTTGCAGCTGTTGTTTGCTGCTGCTGCTGCTGCTGCAGCAGTGTGCGTGTGTGTGTGCGTGTGTGTGTGTATGTGAAATGACTTTAAATTGGTTCGACTTGGATATTAGCAGTGCATAATGGAGGCTGTATTTTCGATAAGTTAACCAACGGCCGGAGGGGCAAATCGAGTTAAGCAAAACAAAGCAGAGGAAATCGGCTGCAACTGCAGCTGCGGCAATAACAAGCGACAACAAACAACAACAAACAAGAACAGCAAACAGCAAACAGCAACTGAAGTTATGCAAAAGAAATGGAACTGTTTATGAACCCAATCCATCCACCAAGAACAAAAACAAAAGCAAAAACAACACACAAAGCTAAGCAACTTAAAGCTATAAACGAAATATTTATGTAAATAGACAAAGGAGCAACATTAAATAGGAGGAAGCTATTCGGGCACTCGCAATGAGGCAGCAATTAAGGGAGAGCTACAACATAGGAAAGGTAGCAACATGAAATCGAATTAGCCAAAAGTGGCAACGGAGCAGCGGGTCAACCTGGCAGAGGAAAGCAATAAGAAAGAGCGAAAAAAAGAAGAGAATCGACGACAAAAGTAAAAAACGATATCCGAGAGAATAATTCAATTACATTTAACATTATTAGTTCAGTCGAGTGGACGGGCAGTGAAGCAGCAGCAATCGAGCGTTTGGATATTTGGTATAGGTTATGGTCGAACTAACTCGCAATGCTGTGCAACAGCAACAGCAGCACCAGCACCAGCAGCAGCACCAGCAGCAGCAACAGCAACAGTCAAAGTCGCACAACAGCAACAACATACAACGAACGCATTTGGAGTGGCAACAGCGTCAGCTGACGCGGGGCAGCAGCAGGACAAGAGTTAAACTGAAATGTAGACCAACAACAGCTATAGTTGCTGCTATGTTGAGTGACAGCAGCACAAAGCGTTTCATTGTCATTGATACTAAAATGTCGGCGACAGCAACAGCAACAGCAACAACAACAGCAGCAACAACAATACCAAGGAAAGCTGCTGTCGGAACCAGCATCAATTCAGTCGATGACAACAAATGCAACACTGCCAACAGCAACACAGATCACAATAGCAATATAAGAAGTTTCACAATAGCAACAGCAACGGCAACAACAACAGCAACAACAACTGGCAATGGTAAAAAGTGTAGATGGCTGCCACGGCTGTCACTGGTGCCACTGCTAGTCATAATCATGTGTGTGTCATGCCCATGCACCGATGCGTTGCGTCTAACCAACGGCGGCAACAGCCTCAGCAAAGGCGTTGGTGCCAACAAGGAGCAGCTCAACATCGGCCTGATTGCGCCACACACGAATTTCGGGAAGCGCGAGTATCTGCGTAGCATCAACAATGCGGTCACCGGCCTGACCAAGACGCGCGGCGCCAAGCTCACCTTCCTCAAGGACTACTCGTTCGAGCAGAAGAACATCCACTTCGATATGATGTCCCTGACGCCGAGTCCAACCGGTAAGTGAAATCCCCATTATTACCTTCTAATATATTAATTATAATTATATATATATATATATGCTGTCCAACTGTACCCATTAACGATGGGAAGAAGCGTATTTTGTACCAGGCAGATGGAAGCATCTGCGACTCTGTCAAGTATATTATCTTGATCAGCTTCAACAGACGAGTTAATCTGTTTGGGGAATTCAAATTTTGTATGCCAAGTTAATGTTGTATTTAATCGATAACTGCCCTGTTTTGCGAATATCGATATAAATCGATTTCCGATTGCAATAAAAGACACAACTGTAAAGATCTGCCCCTCCAACTGTTATATCTATATATATATATATATATATAATGTACGCACATATATCATCAGATCATATTCAGATCACAATAAACCGGTTTAGCATCTTGAACAAACTGTTATTAGCAGCTTCAGGGTCAAGCCCACTTCTGGTCTTAGTTTGAGTTTATAAGTTGAAACAAAAATGTGAAGAAACTAAAACAAAGGTCTTACTTTATATAAATATATATGTAGATATATGTATGTAGATATATGTATATATATATATATATATATATATATATATATATATGCATGTTTGTGTATTCCAATATGATGATGTTGCTTGTAGTGATTTAAATGTTTGTTTACCCACATGCGGCTACAAATATATATATGTATATATATATATATGTATATGTATGTGTATGTGCATAGTATATATACCAAGGTGGGCCTTAAAATGCGTGCAGGCGACACTTTTAATTAAGATTCGACTTGAGCTACTTAGGCACTCAGGCGGTTATTTGACTTTAGTTGATTTCAGAACTTAAGCCGAGCAAATGGTACATGGTACATTGTACATGGTACATAGTATATGGTACATGGTACATGGTACATAGTACATGGCAAACGGTACATGGTACAAGTACTGCATGCCGGGCTATGTTGACCAAGGCTGTCGGCTGTTGGCTGTTGGCTGTTGGCTGTCGCCTGTCGGCTCTGGGCTGTGCTGTATGTACACGTACAAGCTCAGACGAGACCGCCGCGCCCCCTTCCATTCTACCAAACGCCCCTCTTTCTCTGCTTCTTCCACTTTGTCATTCACAGCAGTCGAAAGAAAAACAAAGTAAAGCCAACTAGTCCTTACTAGTTGGGCAAAGTTGGCTGCCAAAGCTGGGCGTGGCTCACAACACACACACGCACATGCAACATGCCTCCATAAATATATATATATATATATAAATATATATATATCCATATGTATATATATATATATACATATGTCTGGGGCATATGGGAAACTCACTAAACATTGAGTCAATATTCATTTAAAAAGTTGGCTAATTAAATGAGGGCACATTTCGGGGTCGTATAAATCCAATTCGCCACATAAATGTGCACATTATGTACGTCATACATATGTGTGTATTTACATAACGGCATTTCCACCTATATATGTATATATATATATATGTGTATATGTATATGTATATGTATATTTGTGGATGTGTTATGTGTGTGCACATTCAACCGTAAAAAATGAATCTTGTTATGCCCGTTGACGTTGAAGCGAATAGACTGATTGGTTGTGCCTGACTATGTGTGTGTGTGTGTGTGTATATTTTACTCAACATTATGCAATAGCTCTTAATCCAAATGAAGAGCCTGCCCCAATGATACCGGCGAAATTGTTGTTGAATATATTGATAAAATAAAATCATTCAGTGGCTGCTCGAACAGCAGCTGAAATGCAAACAAACCAGAAATTTACATGATGTTTAATGTTTGGTAGGCAACACAAAACGGGGTCAGGGGCTGTAACTGGGAGCTGGGAAATTGCACTGGTGCTGGTGCTGGTGCTGGCACTGAGACTGGCACTGGGACTGGGACTGGGACTGGGAATTTAACTGAGTTTGGCATGTGGGTACGCAAATTACAACACATAACAAATGTCTGACGACTGATTGCCAAACATGTCTGCCGTCTTCTTCCGTCCGCTTCTCTCTTTGTATTTGTGCGTGTGTCTGTGTGTGCCTCTGTGTGTGTGTGTGTGTGCCAGTTGGGAATTTATAATGGCTTTCTATTCCACATCACACACTCCAAGCTCCTAACAATAGACGCACATAGGCTTGCTGCTACACTAAAACAAAAAATCGAACTAAAATAAAGAACGCTCTGAAAACAAGAAAAATATTTTGGCTTTTCGAAATAATTTCCAAATATATAAAGCAAAATTTCTCAAAATTAGCAGGTGTCTTACTAGTTTTTTTTATGAAATCTATAAAATCTATCTAAAATATTTGTATGTGCGCATTCTTAAAATAATAATAAACACAACTTTGAAATTAGACATTAGAAAGAAGAAATGTATTTTCGAAAGAGGCAACTTTTTAGAGAGAATACTTTTTAAGGATAATGATGTGTTGTGCTGTGTTTTGTTCTGAGTGTATTATGTGTTCGACTGATTTGAATTTCAGTTTGAACTGCTTGTTGTTTAGGCTCCGCCACTTACTTTGGCTCTATTGATTGCTTATATCATGTTTGTTGGCTCATTCAATGGGCGGCTCTCAACATACCCGCCTCCCCTTCCATTCCAATTGAGCCATAGAACGCTGCCGAGTACGCTTTGTGTACCCAAATCAAATCTCTCATACTCCCATATATTCGGTTTATTCGTCTATTCGGTATACTCGGTATACCCACTCGCAAGGCCCACGTTGGCTGGCTTGCGGCTGCAAAATTTGCGGATTTCCATTTGGTTCATTTGAACAGAAACTGTGTGATAATTGTATGGAAATTGAATTTGAATTTTGCTGCTCTTACAAAACCCTGCCGTGCCCAATACACCAAATGGGCTGTCGATAGCAGCCAGAGAAGCTGCCTGGCGGTTGCCTGGCGGACCAGCGCTTGATCCCGCTATATATATAGAAAGCATTGACTTGGCCTTTGCCAAACAATGGAAATCAGCTTCGATCAGGCTGCTGCTTCTTCCCAATACTAGTCGCATTGCCTTCGAGGCACTGCTTAAATATGTGAGCCCAACAATTTAAAATGCCATTTACATTTACCACGAATCGAACCCAAGAGCTGTCGAACATCCTTGGGCTCTCCCTCTCTCTCTCTCTCTTAGGCCTGCTTTGCTCGTCCTGCGTTTGAGTGTGTCTGTGTCAATCTAATTTCATATAAAATTATATTGCTTTAACCTATCAACCGCCCAAGCCAGACCCAACAAACGATTATTGACTGTTACTATCAGAAATAACAACAGCGTCGAATAGCAAATGAAAATCCAGATCCCAACTATTCAATACACAGTACACAAAGCTCAGCTGTCGTCAGCTTTCTCCTTTCTCCTTTCTCCTGCTCTGGTAACTTTAGCCGCGATAAGCATTGCTGGTTGCCTGATTATCGAATTTGGCCAGGCCACTTAACGCTCGTTCCTGTGGTCGCCTTGCCAAATTAAAAGCAAATTAAACCATAATTTATTGCCTTTATTTGTACTATATTGAATATATATATATATATATATATATATATATAAGTGGGAATCAAGAAGGAGAAGTCGTCGTTCGGCAGTGTTCATAAAAAGTAGTTGTCAATAGTCGTTTGTTAATTGAGACATTTTACTAATTACAATATAAAATGTATATTTTTAATAATATAATAATAATAAAGCACATTTGCAGACTTCACGTAATAATTACTAATTCAGCTCCGGCTTCTAATTTTAAGCAATATTTGCCCAAAATGTGATTTCGATGTTTTCGACTTGAAGCAATATTTGTGTGTTTAATATGTGTTTTGAAGCGGTGATTTGCATGTCTATGGCTGCTTCCATTCCACTTATATATATATATGTATATATATATATATGTTGATCAGCATGATTATCTATCTAAGCCAACGATGTGAACTTTGTTGAAACTTGGAACTTATCGTTCCCTTCGCTGCATTCAGTTAGTTATGTGATAATCGGTCAGCTATATCACATAACCAATGCGTATTATTGACTCTGGATAACCAACATCCAATTAATATGGATACATATAGATTTCGCAATGAGATAACAGCTTGAAGCACTCCCATCTACAGAGGATTTCTCCTATTTGAGTTGGAATTATGCTCGCCATGTGTGTTGCTTAAATGGAATGGCTTTTAGTCATTTACTCATGCAACCAGTCGGCTGCACACATGCCCAACCAACATATTTGCAAATGGAAAATTATGGATTCGACAATTTACACTTTCAAAGCGGTTAGCCAAAATCGCAGTTATGCTGACCAACCAACCGATTGCCAAATGGGGCGACCCTGAACCGGATGTAGTCCAACTCCCCTTCCACTCTGTGGACGTCTTTGTGTGTGTGTGTGTATTTGATGACTGGCTCATTGTTGCTGTCAATGAGTGATTGAATGACTGCTAAACCACAAATCGGGCAAACCCAACTTCTGGCTTCGTTCACTCAACTAAATGATAAGTTTTTTAGTTCAGTTTCTCTTCTTCTTTTTTTTTTTGTTGTATTTTTTGCAGCAGCAGCCGGCGCCGGCTTTCATACATATATATATATATATATCTATATATCATTCCATTGTGTAACAGCTCGATATTGTGAAAGTCATTTTTCTTGTCAACCAGCTGAACAGATGGGACACATCCAGGGCTTTGAAGCTGCTGACTGCTGACTACTGACCGCTATGCCAAACTTTGCCAGTGTAAGAACCATTTTGCTGCTGACCCACAAAACTTTACATTTACAATGCAGGTGGCAAGTGGCAAGTGGTAGGTGGTAAGTGGTAAGTGGTAAGTGGCAAGCTTATGTATGCGCCCATTAGTTAGCCCCTAGTTATCATTTACTGTGTGTGTGTGTTTGTGTGAATTGAGGCATAATCCCAACTCGACCCGAGTGCACTCACCCGCCCTGCTGCTTCTGCTACTGCTACTGCTGCTGCTGCTGCTGTTTATCACGAGAATCAGCTTTCAACGACGCAGGAACAACGCTGCCAGCCTTGTTGGTGTTAACACATTGTCTACATGCCACATTACAAATGCCCCAGCGACACCCCGCCTTTGACTTTGACCATCACTCATTGACCGCATTGATAGAAGCCACAACACCGCCAGCACCACCAACAACAGCAACAACAACAGCAGCAACAACAATTACGTTGAATGTGAAGCCCCATCATGAAAATGCACATTAACATGCTGGCAAGGCATGTCCGAGTCGTCAAACCCCAGGCGCCTTCAACACTTGCAAATAACGATGGAATCGGACCTGGCTTTTGTAGGTGTTGGCTTAGGTGTTGCTGCTGCTGTTGGTGTTGGCGTTGGCGTTGGCGTTGGTGTTGGCATTGGCGTTGGTGTTGGCGTTGCTTGGACACTTGTCGATGCTGCTGATTGGATCCACTCCCCCCCACACATACACACCTACCTCCTCCTAATTGAAGTGAGCATCTGCCCACATGGTTGCCTACCTGGCTGACGGTTATTGCGATGCGGGTCCAGTTAAAGGCCAGCACAGTGAATGCTGAATAAGTGGGAATAAAGGGCGAGTGATAAAACGTTTTCCTGCCACTGCAGGGTGCTAGCTATTCTCAGATCAAATGAGCTATGATATTAGCACACAATATATATAATTTCTGGTAAAATGCTTAAGATATTTTAGGAAGACTAACTTTGACTGCAGACTTGGGGTATTTAAGTGGAAAGAACTGATTTATGGCTGGTAGATAAGTTGTCAATGGAACTTATTCATTGAGTCAGCTGGACACCCTAACATTTCTATTCGAATTCATAGATTATAATAATAATAATGTTTAGAGAGAGAGAGAGAGAGAGAGAGAGAGATACCGTGCTCCAAGAGCTTTTCTGCAATCAGAGAAAGAGTCAGAAAGAGTCAGAAAGAGTCAGACAGAGTTCGATTAGGAGATACCCCGTTCCCAGGAATATGCCTAGCTTCAATCTCTACAAGTCTCTAGTCAATATTATGCCAAGATATGTCTGCAAAATTCGTAATTTCCTTGCAGTAATTAATGGATTGTGATTAGCCGTAGGGAAAAAAAGATAAAGTTTTAGTTTGCAAGAGTTACGTATCTGTACTTTATCTGGGACAAATAATTTCAATATAAATACTTGCTGTTCTTGGCAAGCAACTACATGCACATATGTATAAGTATTTATATGTATGTGTATACATATATTATTGGTTAGACGCAAAGTATTTTTTCCTGCTCATAAATTTTGATGCTCACCAGTTAGAGCTAAGTAAATAATGGGACGGGGGGAGATCACCCAAGCCTGGTCCTGAACGTGTGCGAGGGGGGAGTGCTAACTGGTCTGGTGGAGACTTGTTTATTGAAAAGGGGCAGCTGTGGAATGCCAATAGCAAAAAGATTGCCACACAAAGTCATTCGAGTGAAAGTAAGAATACCTAACTGAACAGTGCTGAAAGCCACAGAGTACGTGGCCCATGGCAATTCTTGGCATGCCCTTGCCTCTCTCTGCCGCTTGGACAGCTCCATCTGACAACTGCCAACACAATGCACTTGCAGACCGAGGACAGACAATGGATTCCATTCGACTTGTGCCTTGTTTGTGCTGCGAAAGTAAGCCCAGAAAAATCGCAACAAGAGTCAAACAAATGGCCAGAGCAGGCCACAGCTTCCTGACTAGCGGGAAGGGGCAAGGGGCAAGGGGCACGAAACATGGGGTAAATGGAACTCAAAGGAGTCCCTTTCTGGCAGCAGTAGCACAAATGAAAAAGGATAGCCCTGTGCTGGCCCAGCAACCACTGAAGCCAGGACGGCCCAGAAAACGCAGAAAAATTCAACACACACAAACACACAACTGGTAAGGCAGTTAGGAGAAGTCAAGAGCGGAGGGCGGAGAGCTGAGACGGAAGGTGTCGGTTGGAGACTGTAGTCAAGATGTATAAAATAAGTTTGTGGGGCATGCTACACATAAACACTCGTAGACAGAACGCTGGCGGAATGGGCAACGTTGACTTACACCACCTAATTGGGACACACCAGAATGCTTACAGTCAGTTCCAGGTCAACTGATGCTGCCCTCTTCACATACAACCACCCAACCCCCCCACGCCCCACGCCCAATCTCTCAATGTCGCATCAAGACTTTTGAACTTGGGCTCCTTTTCGCATTGCGCTCACTTTTTATTTACGCATCGGCGTCGGCAACAGCAACAATCTGGTCGAGCCTCGGCATCGTCATCGGCATCGTCATCGTCATTGGCATCGGCATCGGCCTCGTCCTCGGCCCAGGGCTCGGGCTCGGCACTTGGACTTGGGCTTGGGCTGGGTTTCGGTTTCGGCCTCATCCTTGTCTGATTTGGCCATTTGCACACGCCCATTTCACTGAGCTGAGCTGACAAGCAGTTTGCTTGTCGGTTTTCGGTTACGGGTTAGGGTTTTATGTTTCGGTGTCGGTCTCGGTCTCGGTCTCGGTGTCGGTCTTGGTATCGGTCTTGGTTTCGGTTTGTTGACATGCTGCATACTTGAGTCCAAAGTTCGTGCTGTGCTTGTGGGCAGGTCAACCAAGCCAACAGCTGGTGCCCTTAAATCAGTTCCTCTTTAACAAATGGACATTGTATTGCTTTATTATACACAGACAGGCTCATAATGATGAGCACTCGGCCTGCACTTGGCTCACTTGTCTCACTGGCCTCACTTGTCTCACTTGTCTAACTTGGCGCTCCTTCTACCCACCCCAATCCCAAATTCAACACATCATCTCGAAGCTAGGCCAGCCGCATGATTGCGGTCAACGGTGCAAACAGGAAGTTCATGCTTCGCTGGTAAATTCAGTGGCCAGTGGCCAGTGGCCAGTGGACACTGGACACCGGACTCTCTGTGTTAGTTCGGAATAACCGCTACTAATGGCTGGTGGGTCTGGCCGAGAGGCCTACGGCAGGCTGAAACACACCGGTAAGTAGATGTGGTCAATCCCCATCAAATGCGATTTACATTGAACCAAAGTGCACATTTACCACTTAGTGGCAAGAGCGAGAGAGAGAGAGAGAGAGAGAGAGAGAGAGAGAGAGAGAGAGAGAGAGAGAGAGAGAGAGAGAGAGAGAGAGAGAGAGAGAGGGAGGGGAACTTGCTCCCTCTCTCTCATTCTGTTGACTGCATCGAAAATTGAAATTTGTCGTTGAGAGTAGTGAAGAAGTGCTTATCACTACTTGGAATGCCATTTGCATTTACTATTCAATCACGCTGAATGCTTTGGTTCTAATTATAGTCTGTTGGCATAGATACAACTTTATCTGTCACAAAGAGACTAATTAAAAGAAAGAGTGATTAAAAGTAAAGCAGTGATTAAAGTGATTTGAAACATAAAAGAAGAGAAATATATATGTAAAAAAGTTGATCTTAGACATGGCAGAGAAAAAAATAAAATTGCAGTCATCTAAACTTTATTAGCTGGTCTCAGACGAGCCGAATGCCTTCTAGTTTGGGCAGGTAATAGCCATGGACAGAACAGACTTGGCTAAAAAGTCACCCAGCTAAATTAGGTAAGAATGAGAAAGAATCCGCACAGAGCATTAGCCTGGAAAGGATATAGTAAGCTAGGTAATCAAGTCTTAAGCTCTGTAAGAGATGCATGCCGCCCAGCAATAGTAGTAATACTAATAATAATACACTTTACAATAAATTTAAAGAGCCAGCGAATTGTACCTTTAACAGATTTATGACTTAGTAGTCCGATGTTGACGCATAACTGATGAGTTTATTTAGGATGTTGGACTTGGTAAACAGAACAGTTTTCCATACCAGCACTCATCTTTCGACCGTTCTTTCCTATGGCAGCTATATGATATAAAGATCTGATCCCTTTGACTCTCCCTTAAGCAAATAGACAAGACACGCTGCAAGTTTAATAAAGTTAAAGATAGCTCTTAAGCTGAGGCAGTATTGTACTACTTTATATATATATACATATATATATATATATATATTTGAGTATAACATATGCTGCAATTCACTTATCAGCTTCATATCAGTCGGTCGCCTTAGAGTGGCACACAGTTTTGTATGTGTAGATGGGAGATACGAGATACGAGAGATAGTTGGGTCACAAAATAAATGTATTGGGCCATTAAGCCGAGTGCTAGACAAATATCGGGCATATCATCAGATGTGCCACTACAAAATGCACCCTAAATGTTCACTCTGTCATCGCAGGCGAACGCTTAGCCGGGAAATCAATGGATTTGATCACATCGCTTTGTCACTGGAAGGACAACGTGGCAAGGCAGCACTGCGAGGGCGGTTGGATGGGGGTTGGGGAGGAGGGAAGAAGGGAAGAAGACCTCTTCTTGGCGCACCGAACATTTGACACACTTCGTTCACGAACTTTTCCACTTTTAGCCAGTTTTTGACAGCATTCTATTCGAGGGTATTAAAAGTGCATTTGTGTTTGTCTATCTGGTATAGTGTCACAATGTGTGTGTGTGTGTGTGTGTGTGTGTGTGTGTGTGTGTGTGTGTGTGTGTGTGTGTGTGTGTGTGTGTGTGTTTATGTTTGTGTTTGAGTTGTGTGTCAGCTAAACATTTCACGTGTAAAACTCATCCGACAACAGCAAAAAGAGGAATACCGAAAAAAATCATCTTAACAACACTGATATGCGATAAGATGCTGGCAGGGGGCAAAATCAAACACCCTCTGCTTGCCAGGGGGGGGAGGGTGGGGTGGAGGTGGGTGAGTGCTTGGAAAAGGGGAAGTGTGAAATAGCCGAGGTGCGATTGGGGCGTCGTCAGCCTTGTTGACATCGTTCTCGTCCTCGTCCTCGTCCTCGTCCTCGTCCGCGTCCGCGTCGCGTTCCCTTTTCGTTGCTCGTTTGCAATCGTTGTCATTGTCGTTGCCATCGTGTCCGTACTGGCTGTGCATGTGTGTGCATGTGTGTGTGTGTGTGTGTGTGTGTGTGTGTGTGTGTGGATGTGTGTGTGATATACAGCTGACCGTGTGACGTCAACATCAAGTTATAAAATATGCGGCAAGTTTTGCGCCAAGTCAACTTAACTTTAGTTTTCCTTCTTTTTTTTTTTTCATCATCATCATCATCAGCTTGTTGGTCTTCTTCTTCTTCGCATGCCACGCCCATGTCATACATACATTAATAGTAAATATGTGTACATATGTGCATTTCCCTCTGTGTGTGTGTGTGTGTGTGTGTGTGTGTGTGTGGCTGTGGCTGTGCCTGTTTGCTTAGATTATATTTATGAGCTCACAATCTCGATATTGGAACCGCGCCAATGCGCGAAAAGGCGCCTCTCCTTCATATGTCTATGTGTGTCTATGTGTGTGTGTGTGTGCATGTGTGTGTGTGTGTGTGTGTGTGTGTGTGCATGTGTGTGTGTGTGTGTGTGTATCAATGTATGTAAATGTAACATGCTCTCATATGCTCCAATACCTCAGCGCCTTGGTGTGCCGATTTCTGGATAGCTAAGTGGATGTGGTCTGCCATGTGTGTGTGTGTCTGTACGTGTGTGTGTGTGTGTGTGTGTATGTGTGTGCAGCCAGCTAGAAGTATCATGTTATTGATTAATCGTGCGTGCAACAAGGGGAAATATTGCTGAATATGACTGGTATGCGTGTTATTTGCAGCACTCATTTGCATTAAAGCAAAAAAATCGGAGTGCATTGCAAGCGGCACATAGATGCAGTAACATGGCACTTGCCACATTCCAGTTGCCACATTCCACTTGCCACATTCTACATGCAACATTCCATATGCCACACAAACTAAAATTGCAAAAAACACGCATACGCATTGCGGGCAAGCACTCGCAAGCAAATAACTTGGTCTTAAATCCCAACAAAAAATACATTCACACACATATATATATATATACATATATAGTGGTATATATATTCAGTGTATATATATAATATATATATATGTACATGCTTGTTGAACCAAATAACAATTTGTCTGTTTAGTCTGTCAAACTGAAATGCAATTTGTCCACACAAATTATAATGATTTGGAAATCGATTGATGGAATTTAAGTTTCCATTCCGATTCTGGTGAATGGAGTCTAAAAATGTTTGTAAAGATTCCGGTATATTTCCAAACCTTCTTACGGCATTCGGTTAATTATTGATGATGTCTTCGGCATGCCTCGAATAGCCGTTATTTTATATATATTTTATTGTCATACCCGGAACCCATTAAAATCGCTCAAATTAGTGTAATTGTGAGCCAGGCTGTCTGAACAAGCCGAGACCAGAGACTATAAAAGCTAAAAATATTATATAAGGAATAGCAACTTGAACCAAGTAACGGGATCGAGTATAATGCTGTTCCGCCACGATGTTTTCAGGATAAATAATATCAGTTTTCGATGGGTTTTAACAAAAAAAAATGTTATGATTTCGATGCCGATTCCGATTGTGAATCGAAACCTGCTGTTAGAAACTCCTGGTTGGTTGGCTTTCAGTGTACTGTATCCGTAAAATAACAATATGGGAAAAGACGGAAGTCGACACATAGATGCAGATAAATGCGATAAACAACGAACGACTCTTGACTAATTGTGTTTTATGACACTTGACACTGTGCACCATTCTCTGTGCCGCATTCTGTGTCCACTGGCATTTTGGCACGTCCATGTCCGTGTCCGTGTCCGTGTCCGTGTCCTTGTGCTGTGGCTGCTCTGGCTGCTCTGGCTGTCATCCTGTCGTCCTGTCGTCCTGGCTCCTGTTCCCTCGCTGGACCACGTTCCAGCATAATGCGTACATAAAAATATTATAGTGCTTTTATGTCAGGCTGCAGGCTTTTTGACCATTTTAGCTCTTCAAACATCTAGCCAACATTAAATTGTGTCGTAAACTGTGACACACACACACACACACACACACACGCACACACACACACACACACACACACGTACAAATTAATATATAACCTGCTGTTTAGATACAGTTTTGCTTGTCTACAAATCCAAATTGGTGGCCAACCAAAATGAATACCAAATTGAGTATTGTGTTGAAAGAGGCCGCATTTCTCAGCGTTTCTCTGCGTTTCTCAGTTTCTCTATTTCTCTTCACTGTTTTGTTGTTTATTGTTGGCTGTTTATTCTGTTCGCTGCTTCTGTCAGCTGTCAGCGTTGCTTCCGTTTCCAGTGCTGCCTGCCAATATGAAGCTTAATGCAAAAAGTTGCTCAAACTTTGCCAGCCCCCAAAGGACACGCGGACAACAACAACAGCAACAATAACAGCAACAACAATAACAACAACAACAGCAACAAACACTTGCCAACTTGAACTCCAACTCCAACTGGGAATTCAGGGCCAAAAGCGGCGTCACTTTGTTGGCCAACTCTTGATGACTTGCGATAAAAATGAAGGCAATTGAATGATGCTTAAATGAAATTAATGGATGTTATAATAAGTTGACAGACTTCCTAGCTAAATGTGCGTGTGTGTCTGTGTGTGTGAGTGTGTCTGTGTGTGTGTGTGTGTGTGCTTAAATAGGTTGTCAAGTCGGTGTGTGTGTGTGTGTCGGTGTGTGTGTGTGTGTGATTGAGCTGAAGCCAAAATATGACTGCGTACAAAGAGAGCGCTAAAAACGCTGACAGGCTGGCTTGAAGGCTTCACTGGATGACTAGCCGGCGCACAGCAAAACAGCAAAAGTAAAAACAGTACAAAGACCAGAAGGAGAAGCCGCCGGAAGTGCAGGAGAAGGAGCTGGAAGCGTTGGCGGCAGTGCAGGCGGTGCAGGAGGAAGAGCAAAAGGAACACCTCTGGCTTCTACACAAATTGTAGCAGCACGGTGTCAAAATTCAATTTACGCATTATTATGCGTACATAAGTGTGCCAGCAGCAGCAACATCTTTCATCCCGTCAGACCGCCGACAAACCGCCTCTCCACACCATCCCCACCCGCCACTCTCCCATTCCCTTCCACACCCACTGCTGCTGCACTCAGGGAAAAAACAGTGGCCAAAGAAGTCGCTGCGAAATTTGAATTGTTATTCAGTTATTCAGCAAGCATATGTCTAAAACACAAAAAGTTGTCTCTCTCCAAAAAAGACCTTTCCTAATTCCAGTATGAATTTTATTAAACTTAGTCAAAATATATCTATTGTTGTCATTAAACTTAAGTATTCTAATACAAAACACATTTTCGACTCTAGATTTAGATTTAGATTTCAGATTTTGAAATTCCTTTAAATCGATTTGGAACTCGAACTTGGCGAGAGAGAGAAAAACTGTTGCCTTTTTGCAAATTTTGTTTTGTAAATTTGTTTTTCTGAGTGTACTCCCACTCCGATTGCTATTTATTTTTGCTTTAAGAGCAACACAATTTACAGCTCCTTTGACTACGCGGACTACTTGCCACCAAGGCAAGTTGGTGGCTTGCCTTTCAACATGCGCGCTCCTTGCCTCTTGCCTCATGCTTCTTGCCTTCTGCCTCCTGCCTCTTGCTTTTTGCTTTCTGCTTTTTGCTGCTGGTTGTCACTTGGCACATCAAACGGCAACACGGAACACAGCACAGTCACAGCGCCAGTGTCGAAGTGGCGGATCCGTAGTAACTGAGGCCGGAATCGTAGCTCATAAATGCCAGACGCCCGTCGTGGCTTGTGGCGCCACTCCAGCAGCTGAATGAATTATTGGCAAGATGGCAGCGTCAAGTAACCAACATTTGGCCAAGAGGCGTTCTACCCATTAGCCATGTGAATCCATTTGACACGGTGGCAAGCTTTTGAAATTCGAATTTCGAATTTCGATTTCAATCTCAATTTAAAATGGACACCAAAACAGACAAACCAACAAACCAACAAACAGCAAAACAACATCTGCAAATAGCTAGGGAGAAGGGTAAGGGGTACGCAGAGGGAGGCAGGGGGAGGCAGAGGGAGGCAGACGGAGGCAGAGGGAGGCAGAGGGAGGCAGAGGGAAGCAGAGGGAGCAGCGTACTTAATTACTTTGATTACAGCAGGCGTTGGCTCGGCCACATTGCAACATTATGAAAAAGTTGTAATAACATTTTCAGACCCGATAACTGGGCAATATTATCTCTTCTTCTTCGTCTTTTCCTTACACACCGAAAGTGAAACGGAAATAGATGCAAAATCAGAAAAAGAAGGAAGCAGGCTGATCGACTCTTGAATGCCCTGTACAACAGGGCCAGACAAATTGGTCAATAATACTAAAGTAATATTTAACAATAATGAGCATGATATCCAGAGAGACAGATCGATAGGCAGATGGACTGCTCTAGTAGAGAGTGCTCGACTAGGTATAAAAATAGGTGTTTGGCAACAAAATCAGATTTTCATAACCGATCCTAATGCAATCTGTATAGTTAATCAATAATATGGCGGAGTATGTGTCAATTGAACGGTTTTATTTCCTATCGGCGATCGATTCGTATCGATATTCGAAAAGCAGCGAAAGTTATCGATAAAGTGCAATAATCTTGATCTGTCGATAAGTAGATAGAATAGAATAGATATAGAATCTGATAGACTCAGCTGTTAATGCTGATCAGGAATACATATATATATATATATATAAATGTAGGTGCACTTTATGTTTCCCTCTGCTAGTTACACACACACTTTACACCGACAACAACATTATTGTGTACTTTATGCCAGTTCTTAATGGGCGCTGGCTATAATAAATATTATTGTATTTTTAATGGGCATACATTGGTCGCACTTTTATTACACCCCTTTGACCCAGTTAAATGGGCACAGGGTATAGGTAAACGGCCGCGGCAGAGTCAGAGACAGTGGAAACCGAGACAGGAGTGCCAACAACCATTTCAAAAGCAATTAAAAATGTTTAATACATACAATTAAAGTTTTAATGGACAGGCGAATGTTGCCAGCGTAACTAGTCCCCAGCATCACTGATGCTATCAGGAATAGTGGGTGGGGTAGGTGGCTGGGGGCAGGTGGCTGGGGGCGGCTGGGTGGTAGAGTAGGTGGGCACGGGTACGGGCACGGGCACATGGCCAAAAATCAAACATTTTTCGGCTGCTTGGTAATTAAATCAAAATTCATTCAGACTCAAAATTAAATTTGTGCCGACTCTAAATTTCCACGGCCAAAGAGCCAAACGCCAAACACCAAAGGTACGGATGGAGTGTGGAGTGCAGGGGCACGGGGCAGGGGCAGAGGCGGGGGCAGAGGCGGGGGCACAAAATTCATAAGGATGCTGCCTGTCAGCAAGTCAGTATTTATATAGACCCGACACGCCCTCACTCCCATCCCATCCCTCCCTGCCTGCCTGCCTGCCTGCCGGGCTGCCTGCCTGTGTCTGTAAGCCTTTAAGACTACGGCATCTCCACCACCACCCTCTACCTCCTGCTGGCCCAGCTGCTATTTTTGGGTCTTGGTATAATTTTATTAAGTGATTTTCTATTGTCGATTTAATAAAAACATGCCTCCCACACAGACACACACAGACAGCACTCCGAGCCCTTAGTCTGGTCACCCAATTTGACGGTCCATCTATCAATCCATCAATCCAAACAGTCTGAGCCTATCTATCCATCTATCCATCCATGTGACGTGCGAGCGAGCTGTGGTCTCTGTAATTGAATGCATGCCACTGGCATAAGAGGAGCTCTTCTTGAAATTAGCAGTGGTTCCTTCCAAATGCAAATAGCATCAGCAAAGTGATGAAAAAGTTAATTAAACTTTTTGATGAGATTTCTGAATTTATCATAGAGCCACCCCACGCCAACCAACCCTCTTAGATACACATTACATGCTTGGGCAAAAAGAGGAGAAAAATTAAAAAAAAAAAAACAAAATATAATAAGAAAAAAAAACAAAACTTCGACATGTCTGTCGTGTCACTTTCTCTCTCTCTCTCTCTCTCTCTCTCTCTCTCTCTCTCTCTCTCTCTCTGTCTCTATCTCTATCTGGGATGTTTGCCCAAGTTATACTTGTATTTGTTCAAGTGTCAGTCGGGCGATGCTCTCAACTTTCAAGCTTCAACTTTGACATGTCATTCACATTCTGCTGTCTCCTGTCTCTTGTCTCTCGGTCTCCTGTCTCCTGTCTCCCGGTCTGCGCCTGAGGCAGAGTGCTTCAGTGATGGCATCCACAAAAACTTTCTAAATTATCGCTGGTCATTGTTTTTTCATCCAAATATTCTGTACACAACCAAGTAACTGAGCAACCAGCTTATAACAAACGCATTTATCCTTGGCACACAATGAAAATTCCATGACAGCAGCAAACCAGTCTCGCAAAAAAAAAAAAACCAACCCAACTTAACCTAATCCAATCCAAATTCAATCCAAGGCCTCAGTGGCAGTTATCCAGTTATCCGCTTTCCACTCATTATGCCAAAATGAGCCCCACAAATGCTTCAAATCGATTATATTGACGCTTATGTTAATGCTGATGTTGATGCCGATGCTGATGCTGATGTCGATGTGGATGTCGATGTGGATGTCGATGTGGATGCGGATGCGGATGTTGATGCGGTTACCTTTTCCCAATGGGAATACATATGAATTAATTACAATGTGTCCAACCTTCATCATGAAAAATGACTTTTAGTTCAATCCCATTAACAGCTATATATTTTTATGCATATATATATATATATATATATAGACTCCTCTAAACATGTCAATTAGGTGGAGGGAGGGGGAAGGGGGAGACAGGTACATCCGTTCCATATGAGCTGTAAAGAGGCCGCAAAAAGTTCGACAGCGTTGCCAGTACGCGTGGCGGATGTTTTAGGTATTTGGGTGGTTGGGTGGTTGGGTGATTGGTTGGGCAATCTAATAAGCCCAGTCTCGCTCGAGGCTTACCACCACAATTGAGTTGCGTTTTAACACCTCACCAGGGAATGCGGGCCACGCCCATGCCACATGCCACGGCGCTCATCTCATCAGCGACACTTGATAAGCAAATACAGCAAACTGTTATCCCAGCTGGAGCAGCAGGACGCTACCACACCCAGCCGGTGGCTAATCTGTAATTAATTGGGACACACACACACGCGCGCGCACACACACACACGCGCACACACACACACATTTGTACACAGGACACGCACAAAGGCACAGGCCTGGGGGGTAAAGCGTTTCGGTCAGTTGAGCTGCACACAAAGAGAGAGAGAGAGAGAGAGAGAGAGAGCTCTCGACTAAAAGATACCCTGTAGCTGTAGCTGTTAAATACGATTTAGCATCTGCTGGTAGTTGTTTATTTTACAGTTAATCAAAAGTATGTATGTCAGTTACCAGCAAGTGGCTTTACTTTATTTGAATTGCAAATCGATTTTTATCGATAAAATGAATTCAACTTTAAATGTAAAATTGAGAACGGTTTGCTTAAGCAGATCAACTTGACTGTTGGTGCTGATCAAGAATATATGTGTGCATATATACTCAGTTGAAGGGGTTCGACGAGATGTTACAAACTTTTGCACAACTTCGATGACAGCCTTTTGGCCATTTGCAATGGGCGCAGCCTCGAAGGGGGGTGGGGGGGGATGAGAGGCGTGCGAAATGTTAAATGGGCGTATGATTGCCGTATGCTAAAGTGATTCCACCTGCTAAGTGTTAACTATAACCTAACCACACACGCATCCACTATACACACACACAGCCATCCTCAGCACGCTCTGCAAGGAGTTCCTGCGCGTGAACGTCTCGGCGATTCTATATATGATGAACAACGAACAGTTTGGTCACAGCACCGCCTCGGCGCAGTATTTCCTGCAGCTGGCCGGCTACTTGGGCATACCGGTGATCTCGTGGAATGCGGACAATTCGGGTTTGGAGCGAAGGGCTTCGCAGTCGACGCTCCAGCTGCAGCTGGCGCCGAGCATTGAGCATCAGAGCGCCGCCATGTTGAGCATCCTGGAGCGATACAAGTGGCATCAGTTCTCTGTGGTCACGTCACAGATCGCCGGACACGATGACTTTGTGCAGGCGGTGCGGGAACGTGTCGCCGAGATGCAGGAACACTTCAAGTTCACCATCCTCAATTCGATTGTGGTCACGCGCACCAGTGACCTGATGGAGCTGGTGAATAGCGAGGCACGCGTCATGCTGCTATATGCCACACAAACGGAGGCGATAACCATACTGCGTGCCGCCGAGGAAATGAAGCTGACCGGCGAGAATTACGTGTGGGTCGTCAGCCAGTCGGTGATCGAGAAGAAGGATGCCCATTCTCAGTTTCCCGTTGGCATGCTGGGCGTTCATTTCGATACGAGCAGTGCGGCGCTGATGAACGAGATCTCGAATGCGATCAAGATCTATAGCTATGGCGTGGAGGCCTATTTGACAGATCCAGCGAATCGGGATCGTCGCCTGACCACCCAATCGCTATCCTGCGAGGACGAGGGGCGCGGTCGCTGGGACAACGGCGAGATGTGAGTATCCAGAGTTGGGCATCAGATGCCCCAGTCTCTCTCTCTCTCTCTGTTAGCCCTAGATCCTAGAACTCAATTTGTTGGTCAGCTTCTTCAAGTATTTGCGCAACGTGTCCATCGAGGGGGACCTGAACAAGCCGAATATCGAGTTCACTGCCGACGGCGACTTAAAGTCCGCCGAGCTAAAGATCATGAATCTGCGACCCAGCGCCAACAATAAGAATCTCGTCTGGGAGGAGGTAAGTGCTGCGTTATGCATGATATGATCCACCCTCCTAATCACTATCACTAATCACTTATCACTAATCTAACACTGATCTAACCACTTAATATTCACTTTATATTCTTAACCTTAACTATTTTTCTCTGGCACTCGCCCTGGCATTCACTGTACAAAAATACATCAACACGCAACGCACAACATCCACACAATCCACATTCGCTGTACAAATGTTATCCACACACCATCCACTCACTCGCACTGTACAAACACAAATTAACATTGGAGACAATCTTCACTATCAAAAAAAAACAAACACCATCCACACACAATACGTACAACAACCACATAAAATCCACACCATACACGCTCCATCCACCACTATCCACATCGCATATCATTCGTCCAACCCTCCACATACCATCCACACACCATCCACAATGAAATACTCACGCTATCCACCCACCATCTACATGCTATTCACATGCCATCCACACACAATCCGTATACCATTGCCACCACATCCACACACACCATCCACACACACGCTTCGTATAATTGCAACTTGGTTTACTTGGGACACACTCACAAAACACAAAACACCACAAAAAAAAAAAAACGCTGCCACAGATTGGCGTTTGGAAGTCGTGGGAGACACAGAAGTTGGACATACGCGATATAGCGTGGCCAGGTAACTCGCACGCTCCGCCGCAAGGTGTGCCCGAGAAATTCCATTTAAAGATCACATTCCTCGAGGAGGCACCCTATATCAATCTGTCACCCGCCGATCCAGTGAGTGGCAAGTGCCTGATGGACCGCGGTGTGCTCTGCCGTGTGGCGGCCGATCACGAAATGGCCGCCGACATTGATGTGGGCCAGGCACACCGTAACGAGTCCTTCTATCAATGCTGCAGCGGCTTCTGCATCGATCTGCTCGAGAAATTTGCCGAGGAGCTCGGCTTCACCTACGAACTGGTACGGGTTGAAGATGGTAAATGGGGTACACTTGAGAATGGTAAATGGAATGGTTTAATTGCCGATTTGGTTAACCGCAAGACGGACATGGTCCTCACATCTCTCATGATCAACACCGAGCGCGAGGCGGTCGTCGATTTTAGTGAGCCCTTCATGGAAACGGGCATTGCCATTGTTGTTGCCAAGCGAACGGGCATCATATCGCCCACGGCCTTTCTGGAGCCATTCGATACGGCCTCCTGGATGCTGGTAAGTCGATCTGGTCTGTGCCTGATAAACACTGATACAACCGGTAAGTTCCTCAATTCTACAACTCTATATGCTTCTCTCTCTCTCTCTCTCTCTCCTCTTCGCCTGGCCACTCTGCTCTCGCTCTCTCTCTCTCTCACTCACACTCTGTCCGCTTCAACTGCATCATCCCACACCCAAATCCCAAACTCCACATCCCAAAATCCCCATCCAAATTAACAAACAACCAACAGGTGGGCATCGTCGCCATTCAGGCAGCCACATTTATGATCTTCCTGTTCGAGTGGCTCTCGCCCAGCGGGTACGACATGAAGCTATATCTCCAGAATACGAACGTGACACCCTATCGCTTCTCCCTGTTCCGCACGTACTGGCTTGTCTGGGCGGTACTCTTTCAAGCTGCCGTACATGTGGACTCTCCGCGTGGTTTCACCTCCCGTTTCATGACCAATGTTTGGGCTCTGTTCGCCGTCGTTTTCCTTGCCATCTACACTGCCAATTTGGCCGCCTTCATGATAACCAGGTTCGTATTCTCACTCTCTCTCTCACTCTTTGTCTCTCTCTCTTTCCATCTCACACTTACTTGCTGTCTTTCTTTATCTCTCTCTCTCTCTGCCGCTCTCACTCTCTCTCTCTCTGTCTGCGGTGCGGCTTTTGCAGAGAGGAGTTCCACGAGTTCAGTGGACTCAACGATAGCCGCTTGGTGCATCCGTATTCGCACAAGCCCTCGTTTAAGTACGGCACAATTCCCTATAGCCACACGGATAGCACGATACACAAGTACTTTAAGGATATGCATTACTATATGAGGCAGTAAGTATCGATTGTCGATCGCCAATCAATCGATTCAAATCGATAACAACAACCAATCACGCAGATACAATAAGACGAGCGTCGCTGATGGCGTTGCTGCCGTCCTCAACGGCAACCTGGACTCGTTCATCTACGATGGCACCGTGCTCGACTATCTGGTTGCTCAGGACGAGGACTGTCGCCTGATGACCGTCGGCAGTTGGTATGCCATGACTGGTGAGTGTCTCTCTCCCTCCCCCCCTCTCTCACCTGCCTGTCTCTGCTACCCTGTGCTATTATTTACAGGGTATGGCTTGGCCTTTAGCCGCAACTCCAAGTACGTGCAGATGTTCAACAAGCGGCTGCTCGAGTTTCGTGCCAATGGTGACCTGGAGCGATTGCGTCGCTACTGGATGACGGGCACTTGCCGGCCGGGCAAACAGGAGCACAAATCATCGGATCCGCTGGCATTGGAGCAATTCTTGTCGGCATTCCTGTTGCTCATGGCCGGCATATTGTTGGCCGCGCTGCTGCTGCTGCTGGAGCATGTCTATTTCAAGTATATACGAAAGCGTCTGGCCAAGAAGGATGGGGGTCATTGTTGTGCGCTCATCTCGCTGTCCATGGGCAAATCGCTGACGTTTCGCGGCGCCGTTTTCGAGGCAACCGAAATACTGAAGAAGCATCGCTGCAACGATCCCATCTGCGACACGCATCTGTGGAAGGTGAAGCATGAGTTGGACATGTCCCGGTTGCGGGTGCGTCAGCTGGAGAAGGTTATGGACAAGCATGGCATCAAGGCGCCGCAATTGAGGTAAGTTGCCCCCAACTCAACAGCCCCCACCAGCGTCTAAACTCTCGATGTATGCTGTTCCGCAGACTGGCCTCATCCTCGGATCTGCTGAATCATCATCATCTCAAGGAGCGGCCGCCGTTGCTCGGTAATCTCAGCTTGGCTGCCAGCGCACAAGATCTATACAGGTGGTAAGTTTTTCTTACTAAACCCTCCCCCATCCCCAACCACCACTCCACCCGCCCTTGCAACTCCTCGCATGACCCCGCTTGTTGTTGTGTTTGTGTGTGTGCCAATCACTTTGCAGCAATTCAATTAAGCAATTGATTAGGGTAACATTTCAACGTTGCTCCTTTTGACACATCGTTCCTGTCCAGCTTCTCCCTCGTTCCTTACCAATGCGGCTGCTGCTGTTGCTGCTGCTGTTGCTGCTGCTGCTGCTACTCTAATAAAAATCTATGGAAATTACTTTATTAAATTACCTTATCTCGGTTCCTGAGTCGATACGCACATTGCCTGCCAACCGAGCAGTCCCTGCCTCATCGTCATAGTCCCAGCAGCGCAATTTCCGACAGTTCCTGTTGTCATTCATTTTGGGTTTATTCTGCATCCGAGTCGAATCGAGTCGACTCGAGTCGAGCACAGCTTGTGGGTATGGGTAAATACACACACACCCACACAGATCCACACACACCCACACAGATCCACACACGTGGCCATATTAAAGTCCATTTGCATAACATGGTCGCTGGAAATGACGCAATCAAACCCATCAAGTCCATCAAGTCCATCAACTCCATCTGTTCATCTGTTCATCTGTGGCACATATTCAGTTGTCAACTGCATTGCATTGGTTAGTTGCAGAGCTTAACTATGTAAATTAGTTAGTTGCACGGCTTAACTATTCAAATTGAAATGGATGCAGCAACATATGCATCTTCTGCCCTTTCGCAAACACTTTCGCAAAAACCATTCAACATTTACATTTACCCATTCATAATGCGTTAAGGGTTGCTAAAAAGGAATCCTTTCTAATTTAATGGGTTTTTTTTTCTCGGTTATTTAAAAGTTATTTCTAAACACCAAAGGATTATTTTAGTTATAAATTTAGTTTTGCATTTAATGGCATTCTTTGTTTGCAGAGTGTAAGCGGATGAGATTCCAGAGTTAATGTTTAGTGAATGTGCAACATTGAGATAGACACATTTGGCAATGCATTGTGGCATGAATGGAATTAGCCGCAAAAATGAGTTATTTGTATATATATATATATATATATATATATATATATGTGTGTGTGTGTGTGTGTGTGCGTGTTGAATGCTTTCGAGGGTTGTTTGTAGGTCAATGTTCAATATGCCGAATGATGTTTAAGTTTTCATCACACGCCGCAAATTGTGCGAATCGCAGCCCTTTAACACTTGTACTTCTAGTATCCTTTTCCTATTTTGTTCTTTGGTGGGGGGGGAAGGGCCAGAGCATGTTTATGCATGTTCACGTTCATTATCGTGTTCGTGTTCGTGCTCGTGTTCGTGTGTAAACTTTCGGGAAAACTTTTCAACAAATTGTGCAAATTAGGAACACGAATAAGAGCGGCGAATAAAAACTTTGCGATACAACAAAATGTATGCCACAGAAAGATGAATGCATTTACATACATTGCAAACCCACTCACACACACACGCACACACACACACACACACTCACACACACACACACTCACACACACTCAGACATTTGTAGAACATGTATGTTTATTTATATTCATGCCATGTGAAACGATGGGCGAAAAAAAAACGAAACATTTTAAAACTTTGCAAACAGCAGCAGCAGCAACAGCAACAACAATGTGGCCAAAAGGGGTTAAGGGTGAATGGGGCTATAAGGATATGGATAGGAATAGGAAGAGGGACGGGGATAGGGACGGGGATAGGGATAGGGATAGGGATAGGGGGATAGGGAGATATATAGACATCAAATATCTCATGTTTCCCATTCCATACCCTGTAACCTTTAAGAATGTGTATTTAAAACAAGGAAATAAGCCTAAAAAGTCGATAGACAAACTGCAGATAAACATTATTTCATTTAAAACCAATAGCTGATATTGGAATATACCTTGACTTAATATTAATTAACTGTGCAAATTGATGACTGAATGACTCTGGTCAGCTGATGAGTTTAATGATGAGCTGATACTGTTTGGCTACAGGGTAACTTGTAGTCTATCACTTGCACGCCGACTTGTGGCTGCTGCTGTGTGGAATTGTTCTGCTTGACAAAAGGTTTAAGGCTCGACTTGTTGTGGTTACTGATTCATTTCACCAAGAATGAAGCCCTAAGTAATATTTGCCCATTTTGAATAGGTGCACAGTCAGCAAAGCCCAGACAATTTCACAATAAAACGTTTTTGCATATGTAAATTTGAATCAAGAGAATGCTGCAAAAACAAAGAAAAAAGAAAATAAAACAGCAACATTGAAATCCTCTCATTCGGCGCAGCTTCAATATATCAATTTAATTCCCTTTGCACGTTACTCAACACACAACAAAAGCAGCATAAACGGTACTTCATCGTCCCTTTAGAATTTTCTTTTTTCGACATTTTCGATTTGTTATCGCTTAGCAAATACTTAACAGAAAATTATTCTCTCTTTCGTTTTTTTGTTTTCTTTCTTTGCATTTATGTAGAGTGTACTCCATGCAAATATATTTATTGTTTTCGATTAAAATAATGCAAACAATTAAATTCATAGTCTCACTGGAGGGGTGGGGGGGGGGGGGGGTCGCAACGCTTGCTAATTGTTGCCGCTGCCTGTTTTTAAAGCGCTCTCACTCTCTCTCTCTCGCTCGCACTCTATCACTCTCTCTCTCACTCACTCACTCTCGCTCTACACTTTTTCTGTTTTTCCTTTCATTTTCCTTTTATTTTTTTCTTTGCTTTTTGTTTGTCCTTTTTTCCCCATTCACTTGTTGGCACTAATTTATTTACATGCGAGCCCTTGGGAGACGCCCTTCTCCCTGCACCCCCACCTCTAATTGGATGATTGATTGATGATGTTATGTTTGCCTCTCCTCCCCCCTCCACTCCACTCCACTCCTCTGCTCTGTTCTATTCTGTTTTGTTCTGTGCACCATCTCCATATTCAACTCGAGAGCATCCTTCTGCCCGTATGTGTGTATGTGTGTGTGTGTGTGTGTGTGAATGTGTGTGTGAGTGTGAGTAATGCGCTTGCAGGCGTTTCTTTCCCATGGAGATGGACAACAAAGGATGTCCCACTGTATGCCACTGCTAATGCCATCGATTACTTACACTTTCCACTGTCCTCCCCATCTGCCTCAATTACCTTTCCCTTTTGTTTGGCTGAACAGTATTCGCATGATAGATGTTTATATTTGTATTGGAAACTTATATATATATATGTATATAAATATACTTGACTTGACTAACTTTCTGGAGTCTCTGTTGGCATTGTCCATACTCGATAAATGCTGCAACTGCTGCCGATTTGTTGCTGCCACCAACGACGTCAACCAACCAACATGCAACCAGGTCATACAAAACGGAAATCGCCGAAATGGAAACGGTGCTCTGAATCTCGTTTGGAGAGATTTGTATGAATCATATTGATGGCATTGGCATTGGCATTGGCATTGGCATTGACATTGGCCATTGCCACTAAAATCCTATTATTACATACTGATAATCGAAACTCAATCAAGCAGCTGTCAACGCAACAACATCCAACAACTAAAATAACATTTCAATGAACGAATAATTGAGAAATGCTTTTTTGTCATTTTTCGCATAACGGCCACGATTTCAAATTGATACACAGCCACATTTACACCAAAAACCATAGTCAAATATTAAAAAAAAAAAACAAAAAACAAAAAATAATAAAAAAGAAAAAGAAAAGAAAAAAATCTCTCCATATATACAAATATAGGTGTATATTTAATCAATATGATGCCGCATGGCAATTAAAAAGACGTTTCAAATAAATGTAAACCGAAAGCTTTTCAAAAGTTAAACAACAATTTAAAACTACAACTAAAATTAATATAAAAAAAAACATCAAATAAAAACCCAAAGCGCCTCACACACGCACACATACACACACACAGAGAGATGAATCGCAGTAGGAGAAGGAGAAATGGAAACGGAATAGGCGTTCAGTGTTGACTAACTGATTAATGATGTAGCAGAAGAACCCAAAGAAGAAGCCAAAGCATATGCTTAACAATAAGTTTTAAACAACAACAAAAGGAAAGCAGTTGTTATTATTATTCTCAATTGAACTGTGACATGTTAACAAGCAAACAAACCAACAAAAAACAAACAAACAAACAAACAAAGGGAAAAGCAACCAAGAAGCAAACAAACAAGCACAAATGTAATAAATGTTTTTTTTTTTAGTATTTACTAAATTATACATAAATGCTAATGTGAAACGATATATATATATATATATATACATATATAGAGGAGGTCGAGCTGGAAATTGAACTTGAATTGAGAATTAGGCATTGCTAAACATATACACATTAACATATTTATATATGTATGTATTTACTTAATTATTATGAATGTTATTGCATATAAACGTACATTCATTTATTGATATATACACAGACACACACACACACATACACATTTATACATACATATGTATCGACATGCAGCCATTTTAACATATTTATATATACGTATATATTCATGTACTATACACATTATGTTTTCCTGAAAACGAACAACAACAACAAAGTGAAAATTGAAATCGTATTTTGAATGCTATGCGAATTGCTTGCTGTTTAGCTTGCCGATCAATCGATCAGGCTAAGATCCGACATAAATATACATATATACATATATATTAGATATGTATGTGTGCAAGCTTTTCATTTGCATTTTTAGCACACACACACACACACACACATACACACATACTCACAGACACACATTTTTAATGAACAGCAATGAAATACAAATAATTATCGGAATACCGAAGATAAAGAAACACTCACACTTTGCTATAATGCCCTGTACCCAGCTGAAGCGCATGCTTAGCGTTGCCCAACACTGATTAACTCGCGCATGCAATGTATAAAAGCACATATACATATGCATGTGTGTGTGTATGTTTATCCATCTCTGTACATTTAACTTATGCTGCTGCCTCTTTCCTATTTTCTGTTGCTCTTTTGGTTTGCTCTTTTGTTGTGCTTGGCGCATGGGTGCAGGGCTATAGGCACAGTGTATTAAATAGAGATGAATGTCGTTTTAGTTTTTACAAAAGAAAGAAGAAGAATAAGGAGGAGAAAGAGCGAGTTGCGTAGTGATTATAAAGCAAAGAATTAAATACTTAGAAGCATAAATAAAACAAAACATAATAAATCGTCAAACTAAAATAACTAAATGCGAAACTAAACACTTAAATAAATATACATATACATATAAACATTTTATATTTAACTAAAATCAAAGCTAAAATTGAATAATTCAATGATTGTGTTGCTCTTCGTTTTATGTCTCTTCTAAATGTTTAGACTCGAATGTGAAACACATGCATGTATTTAAACACACACACACCCACACACACACATACATACACTTTTACGATATGCTACATACATACATATGTATGTATGTATATGCATCAGTGGTCGGCTTGTGTAAAGCGGAAGAGCAAGAGTCTAAGTCAGTGTCTAACTCGATTATACGGTGAATAAAGCTCAACGTACTCTCTCCCTTCCTCTATCTGTCACTCTCTGCCAATGCTGTGCATTCCGTTCGTGTCCCACTCTTGCGCGTTACTTTCTGCATTGCAATTCGCTTGATTTGCTCTCACGGCTTTTTTTTGTATCTGCTCAGCTGTCAGCAGAGTCGACCACTGGTTTTTATGTGCGCTTCTTCAATCTCTTGATTATGTAAACAACTTATAATTGGATTATTGATACACATACACACATACAAAACATACACATATACACAAACACACACACATATATATATATATATTTATTGAATGTAATCGCTTTAAGCTTGTTATGTTACAAAACTGAACACACACACACACACACTGACACACAAAGTAAAGACAAAACAAGACAAAAGGAAATGAAAAGAAAGGAAAAAGCAAACAATGTTAACAGTAAAAAACAACTAAAAAAAACGCATTGAGTTTTATTTGCAAAGAGTGATTTTTTGTAGTAAAAATATTTTATACACAAATTAAGTACAGAGACGAATAAAAAAAAGGAAAAAAAAAACAAAAACCAAAGAAAAGACAAAAACAAAAGAAAAAAAAAAACCGAAATAGCGAAATGTTAATTATTACGTATATATTTTTTAAGACAAATTGTTCACATTTAAAACGTAAGCAGAAAACCAGGCGGAAAATGCAGTAAAGATAACGAAGGAAAACGGAAAAATTGGAAAACATGTTGAAGAGACAACAATTTAGTACTTAACAAAGAAAAACAAAACTTTACGGACAAATTAAAACAAGTAAAACAAGTTAACATTACATTGTATAAGTAGTTAGTAATTTAACACTAATCCCAAAGGAAACTCTAAGCTAAGCCGTAAAAAAACAAAAACAAAAAAACAAAAGACAAAAACCAAAAACAAAACATAAAAGAAAACACAAATGTTTAATGTATGTATTTGTGTATACAACATGTTGTTTTTTTATTAATGTTATTAAGTTAACGAGTACGTAAATGAGCGAAAGTGCAGCCTGAGGATAACACACACTCACACACCCACACACACACCCACACACACACAGCTAGATAAATACATATATATATACATACATATATATACCTAATGAGGGCATTTTGTTGAATGTTTAATAAATATACAAAACAAAAAAAAAAAAAACAGAAAGAAAACCATATATAAATTAAAATTAACAAAAAAAAAAACAAAAAAAAAATGGAATGCAAGAAAGAGAAGAGGCGTAAAAAAAGAAGATTTTTACCATGTAACTCGCATGGAAGTAAACAAATTGAATATTTAAATAAATGTGTATGTCCTTAACGTATGTCATACATCAAATGTCATATGTCAAAGTTCGCTCTCAAGTATGTACATATATTCCTTTTAAACTAATGCACGTGACAAATTGAAATCAACATCAAGCCGAATTACACTAAGCAAGTGAACAAATATTGCAACATAATAATAGTATGGAACACACCCACACACACACACACACACACATAAACATAACTGCTTAAGCATACAACGACAACAAAAACAACAAGTACAAGAAACAGCTAAATTCACATAAATTAGATAATATTGGCAACGCAATCCGGAAAGTGAATCGATATTTATCAATATTGAATATGCATTGATGTGGTAGTTACAAGGTGGTCAAAATGAGCAAACATACATACACACGTACATTACGAAAATATAAACAAAAAAACTTGCAATAAATGTGTATACAAAAACAGAAAACAACAAAAATCTATTGTTTCCTTCAACGATTTTAATTTCAAATAGTGGTAATCGTAACGGGCGCTTGTAGCATATCAAGCAGCTCATTGTCACGCCACGCACTTATAGCAGTTAGCTTTCAGGCGCTTAGCCAGTGTTGACAGTGTTGCATAGCATTGGCCGACGCACGTAACCCAACACTCTTTTTTGGCCAACTCAAAGCGACACTGGCCACCACTCGTCCATTTTGTCAACGCTCCCAGCGGCATCCAGAACGTGAGTAGAGATAAAAATTAGTTTTCTTGCCCCAAACGTGCATATAAAATAATGGAAATACTAACAAACTGTTGTCTACAAAGTAGCAACGCCTCGAAGCAATTGCAATGCAAAGTTTTCAAAGTATTTTACAATATTTTGGTTTGGTACATTTTGCATATGGCACGTGGGCCACATATCTGTTTTCTTTTGCTAAATTTTTAGGTTATGTTTTGGAAAAAAGTGAAACAATTTATAATTAAACATATATTTTGCGTTATAGGTTTCGTAACTCTTTCACGTTAAAATGTCGGGAGGCTTAGATATACTGTCCCTCAAAGAGGATGACATTACCAAAATGTTGGTCGCCACCACCCATCTGGGCTCGGAGAACGTCAATTTCCAGATGGAACAATACGTTTTCAAGCGTCGCGCCGACGGCGTCAACATCATCAATCTGGGCAAGACATGGGAGAAACTGGTGCTCGCTGCACGCGCCATTGTCGCCATTGAGAATGCCTCCGATGTAAGTGCCACAAGAAAATTGTATTTATTTGTATTTGTTGTTATTGTGGTGTATTCATGATGATGCTTAAATTATCTTTCGGGTATGAAATGCAATGATTTCAACTTAAAAGCTGACCACGCCACAAACAACCAAATGCTAGTCTTATATATATATATATGTGTGTCTGTATTCATTTGTCTAATGCTGCTCCTCGTTTAATGTCGCAGGTGTTCGTCATCTCGTCGCGTCCCATTGGTCAGCGTGCCGTGCTGAAGTTTGCCAAGTATACGGATACGACACCAATTGCTGGCCGCTTTACGCCCGGCGCGTTCACCAATCAGATTCAGCCCGCTTTCCGCGAGCCTCGTCTGTTGGTGGTCACCGATCCCAATACCGATCATCAGCCAATTATGGAGGCATCGTATGTGAACATACCCGTTATTGCGTTCACCAATACGGATTCGCCGTTGCGCTACATTGATATTGCCATACCGTGCAACAACAAGTCGCCGCATTCGATTGGTCTGATGTGGTGGCTGCTTGCCCGTGAGGTGTTGCGTCTGCGTGGCACCATTTCGCGCACCACCGAATGGCCGGTGGTCGTTGATCTGTTCTTCTATCGCGATCCCGAGGAGGCCGAGAAGGAGGAGGCTGCAGCTGCCAAGGAGCTGCTGCCGCCACCCAAGGTCGAGGAGGTCGTCGATCATCCCGTCGAGGAGACTACCAATTGGGCCGATGAGGTCGCTGCCGAGACTGTTGGCGGCGGTGTCGAGGACTGGAACGAGGATACCGTCAAGACATCCTGGGGCAGCGATGGCCAGTTCTAAATAACTGTGCACCATAAATAAATGGCCAACATTTATGTTTCCTAAATATGCCCACGTGTTTTTCTTCCTTCTCATTCTCTCTCCAAATGAGCGACAGACAGACGCATGCACATGAGCAGTGCGGCAATACACAGCAAACAGAGAGAGAGAGATAGCAGTAGAGTGCCTCTCACTTGCACATGCACACGCAACATTTGAGAAGGCAAAGCAGTTCCGGCCACAAGTTGGATTTGCTCAGACATGCCTCCGCCATTAGCCTTACTTATGATTGAAAATGGATAAAAGGGGGTCTAATGGTTTGCTGCAAATCTATGTAACAGGCAGAAGGAAGGAAGCAACTCCAACCTCCTAAATTATATATACATTCTTCATAAGAATCTAGAGCCGAGTGGATGTAGCCCAAGTTGCAGTCGAAAATGCATTCTTATATTAATCTCGTTCCCATTAACAGACGCAAGCATTATCTATATATATATATATATATTTGAGTGTGCATCAGTCAATATTAAGTCGGTCAATAAAAGTAGAATATATTCAACAGTTGGGTGCAGGGTATACAAATAGTCGAGCTGACTCGACTTCAGCATTGCTGCTTGCTCGCTTTGCTACTGCTACAAAGGAGCAGCAATTTGTTGAGTGAGTTTGCTATTGCTAAATTCCAATGAGAAATCGAAAAAGGCAGCTTTTACAATATTAATAAATTTATTTTTGTTTGTTTCGCTTTATACAAATAGAAAACAGTTAATGATTGCTTAGTTGTACAGATATTAAAAACCTTTCATTTCGACGACGGGTCTTTTATACGCATGTATGTATATTATATATACACACCTGGACATTCAGATACCTGTGGAGACCAATAACTCGTGAATCTTCAACAAAATAATATAAATATCATGTACAAAATACCATATATTTTGCACATCATATTTACCTTCTTTTTTTTTCGTCTTCACATCCATTTTAATGTCCAGGTGTCTACATAAGATGTAAGTAAAAAAAAAAAAACGAAAGGAAATGAACAAAAATAATGTTAAAAACACAGTGTTAATTTATAAAGTTGTAAATTTGATTTGATATTTATGTATATATATATATATATGTGTGTGTGTGTGTGTGTATGAAGAGTATGTAAGTTTCATCTAATTAGCAGTGAGACTGCATAATTCAAATCAGCTGCCCCCTAAACATACCGTAACCCCAATAAAAATCGAATGAATGAGTTAATGAAAAATATCGTTGCTAGAGTTTTCTTCTATCCTTGACGCTCCCTAATACATATTATAGTATATAACATTTACAAAAATATTGATCGGCATTTGTGCTGATCAAAATCAACTGCTAACTTTGCATTTCCATTAACTAATCACAATTAATTTAACAATTGTCGATTGGTGATAATGAAATATCTATATATATATACATATGCATATGTGTGTGTGTTTGAGTGTGTGTGTAACTGGCGTCTTATACACACATGTATATGTATATAGATATAAATATATATATATATGCATATGTATATAGTTTGTACACTGAACGAATTACATTAACAATAGTTGTTCATGAACAAATTAAAAACATATCCGAACAAAAAAAGAAGACGTATTTATAGTATATTATTGAGTGTGTGTGTGTGTGTGTGTGTGTGGGTGAGTGTGTGTATATCTGTGTGTTGAAGGTTTTCTTCTTGCATCAATTTATGCTGGCTTAAAGGGATTTGGACGTGCTTTAAACTCCGTCTTCTTGCGCAGTTCCTTTCGTTCATTCAACTCCTGCTGCTTAAGTTGGTCGTCCAGCTGCAATGAGAGAGAGGCATATTGATAATTACGTTATATCTTTATCAAATATATAAATATATATGTATATATATTAAATTTTCATATTAAATGCCCTGAAAAAACCCGCTAATGACAGCCGACCAACTTTCCACAGTCAGCCAGTCAATTAGAGTGAATAGTTTGCGGTCATTAAAATCATTAAAACCTGTACAGGTGTAAACTTGAAGCAGCCCACAACGGCAAAGAGCATCCAATGGACTTAATACAGACCAAGTCGCAGACGACTTGATTGTTTTGTTCTTTCTTCACATTGGCCACTTTTTCATCATTTTTCTTAACCACTTTTTGTTTTTTTTTTTTTGTTGCTTTTTTTGGGAGTCAATGGGACTGTTTTTTTCTCTAAAGGATAATGAAACAGCCCGGATTTCATTGAGGGATTTTGGCGAAAAGAAATAGCAAAAGCAAAATAGCATTTTGAATCACAGGGTCAAGACTCGGGCAACGCAGCTGAAGCTCGAGTCTTGTGCAGCTTTGTGAGTAAGTTTCGCCCCTGCGTCAAATGAGTCACAAAGCAGCAAATCTGATGAATTAAAAATAAATACATAAAATAAAAATGGGTCAATGCTCTTGATAAAATTATATATATATTCGTTAGTACAGATTCCTCATGTGGCTGTGACTCTTAAGATGCAATTTTCATTGAAGTTGCAACAAATTTAGACAAGGCTATTCAAAGAAACAAGTTCTCCACAATAACAAAAAGGGACACATGATCCCATATGAGGTATATATCTGTCTCTATATGCGCCTGTCTCAGGGCTCTGAGAGAGCAGAAAAACTAAAGCTGAAAGTAACGGGATCGACTATAATGATGTTACGCTGCGATATGTTTTGATACGATTTGCGATACGATCTTTTCGGCGTACAAATGAAATCAGTTGCGGTACTTGGCTCTCAAGACCAACAAATGTGGAATTTAGCTACTGATTACGATTCCGATTGTGAACGCCAATCGGCATATGTATATATATATATATATAGATATATATACATATATATCTGTACGTACAATACATATATATGCGGTCCTTCAATTATATACAAACTGTAATTATGATGAATACCCTCTAATTATGTGCATAAATATATATATATATATATGTATGTATAGATGCATGCATGTGGAGAGCATGTGACAGGCAACGAGTGGACTGAATAAATGTATGTATGTATATATCTATATATGTCTATATGTATAGTGAAAAACAATTACAGAAGCAGCAGCAGCAGAAACTGAAGCTGATAAGATTAGCATAAAACTGGAAATGGAATTCTCGTCTCGTCGTCAGCGACGGAGATCTGCCAACTAGAATATATATACATATATGCATATAAGCTAACATTTATATCATGATATTATATATAGTATATGGTAAATAGCATGTAGTAGTACCACTGATCCAGTCCCACATCCAGTGTGTGTCTCATATCCGTTATCGTCTTTTGGGGAGTTGTTTTATTCTTTTCTTTTTATGCTGCTGTTGTTGTTGTTGTTGTTTGTTTGTTCAACAATTGTTATTTGAGACGGAGGAAGCCGTTGCTGGTGTTGCACCTGCAACAGTTGCAACTGTTGCAGCAGTTGCTGTTGGACTGAAGAGAGCAGTGCTGCCCCCGCCGATCGATTCGTCCTGGGCGGACAGTGTGCTATTGTCGCCATAGAAGCGCGGCTCATCGTGGCCCTCGGCGGGCGGTGAGGCGGTGTCCTCATCCGTGTCATCGTCATTGGAGCTATCGTTGGACGCAGCAGCAGCAGCAGCGGCGGCACCGCTCGCATTCATTTTGCTGCCGGCAGTGCTGCCAGCGGTGCTGCTGCTGCCGGCCGTGCCAGATGGGGTATGCCGCAGTGTCTCGTAGCAGGCATCGCAGACGCGCAACGCTTTGCCACTTTGCTGCGGCAGCAGGAACTTCTTCGAGGAGCAGGCGGCACAGACGACGGCGCCACAATTGCGACAATGATGACGCCGCTGCACAAACGTAAATTGTGTCTTCTTGCAGCGCATACAAATGCTTGCCTCCGCATCGGGCACCCAAACAGCGGCATGATTCTCCACCGGTTTCTTGCCGCTCTTCCGCAACAAATCCTCCACACACTTGTTGATGTGCGCCATCCACTCCTGTTTCTCGGTGCTTGTCGCCGCATAAACCACAAACGATTTGGTTGTGGTGCGTATATACCAACCATTCCGATACTGCAGATTGTCCGCTATCGACTCCAGCGATACCTCCTCGAGTGGCATAATGTGCTGTTTGTTGTACTTCTTCTTGCCGATGACAATGTTGCCGTAGACGAGTATATCGTTGAATAGAAAGAATTGACGGGATTTGGGACGTTTGCGGCACATCTTCGTTAAGACACCCTCGCCGACCAGGACGCGACCGGGCACCGCCAACGGTACACCCGAGCTGCCAAAACAACTCTCCACAGACGCGATCCGACGTGTGTTCAGCTCCGAGTTGACAAGGCGATCAACCATTTTGTTTGTTTGTGATTTGAGTGCTTGGCTTGCAGCGAAAGTGGCGCTGAGTGACTGAGATGGAGAGAGAAAGAGAGAGAGAGAGAGAGAGAGAGAGAGAGAGAGAGGGAGAGAGAGCGTAGAGCAGGCAGTTAGTTGCGAGCTTGCTTTGTTTACTGTTTACTACAGCTCTATTTAATACGCACAGCAGCAGCAGGCAGGCTGGTTCACGATTTACAGTTTTCTATTGTGACTCTGTTGTTTCCACAAGCGGGCCGTTGATCGTACTTCAACTGTGACGACTGCTCTGCTTCTGCTTCTGCTTCTTTCTCCTCCTCCTCTTCTTCTTCTTCTTGTTGCTGCTCCCACTGTATGCGTGTGTGTATATGTATGTATGTATTTATGTATGGGCGCAGCAGCTGCTGTTAATCCTTTGGCTCACTGCAATTGTCGTCGAGTTCGCCGAAATTCGTTGCAATCCTCAACGATAGTCACGCGTTGCGCTCTTTATGCAATGCGCACACAACACACACACACCCACAATATAACTGTTATTATTTTTATTTTTTTTTTCTACGCCGTCCGTTTACCGAAACGTCATGACTCACACCACACACAAACAACAAGTATGCATACACACACATACATATACACATAAACTGTGTACATGTGCATGTATTTCTTCAATATTTGTGAATATTGCAAGCGTTTATGCTTTTTCTGTATTATTATTATTGTGTTTTACTTTTGAGTCGATGAACGAGCTTCCGTTTTCGTTACAGAAAAAAAAAAAACGCTGCAGCTCAAACTTTAATTTTGCCCCAAACTGCTAAATTGCAACTGCTAACGCAAATATGAGACGCTAAATAGATGGACATGTACGTTAGCGCAAAATCGAGACAAAGCTAATATCGTTATCGTTATCGGCACTCGCACTGTTGCAAATGTGAGAATGCCGTGTGCGCCAGTGTGACCAGAAATGGCTGTGCGCCATTTAGATTCGATTTTGGCGATTTTAAATATTACCATACACATATTTATTCATTATTTATTATTCACCTTCTTCTTCTTCAACTGATGATTCTCCTTGACATTATCATCGAATTCACGACGATCCCGCATACGCTGCTCCGTACGTAGATTAAACGGCTTCGGTTTCGTATTTTTTTGGGACACGCTCATTGGCTTCTCATCCTCATCCTCTTTGGCTGCCGGCATGCTCTGTTGAGTTCAGAAAAATATATATATATATATATACATATATCATGGCTATTTTATTTTACTTACTTGTTGCTCTTTCCATTTCTTCGAGTGCTTTACGGTTTCGGGCGTAACAGGAACTGTGATCCTATGAATCACAATAGTCTCCGCAATTCGCTTGTGCATGGCACGAAAGTTTGGCACAGGCTTGCTATAAAATTCACGTGCCTTTCGCTCCTCCTCGTTGCGCTGTTGTTCGGCCATCTCCCTTTTGGCCTTGTACATATCCTTGAATCTGTAGACCCGCGGAGTGCCCAAACCGACAGCGCCACCACCATCGGCACCATTGGCATCACTTCCACAAGGTGTCCACATAAGCTTAAGTTGCGGCCTCGACTTAACCACTCCACGCGAGCACTCTTCTTCATTGTTGTCTATCTGATTTGTGGGTACCTCCAACTGTTTTTTAGGTGGAGTCAATGGCAACTGCACTTGATCCTGCATTTTCTGCTTGCAGAATTGATTTTGATTTTGTTCTATTGAAGCGGCGCCAGCACCTGGACAATCTGTTGCAGATGAGACCAATTCGTTTGTGGTTATGGTAACTAACTGCTGCTCTTGCTGTTGCAGCTGCTGGCATGGAGATTGTTTCTGCTCCTGCTCCGGCTCCTGCGGGTTTTCGATTTGTTCTATTGGGGCACTTGCTCTAGTTGGAGCACGCAAGTTTTCCTCTTTTTCGGACGCAACTGTCAATAATTAATGGGTAATTTGTTAGGGTTTCTGTACATATATAAGCGCGTAATAATCACAATTAGATTTATATTTATATAGCATACAGATATAGTTCGAATATTGCTGAAATTTGCGCTTGCTTTGAATGTTTGAAGAGCCGGCTTTTAAAATGGCGCAATTTGTTGTTGTCGTCTTTTATTTTATTCAAACTAACTGTAGAATGTACAAGAAATAAAGGCGCAAATTCCGCATACCAAAGAAATTCTGTGAGTGATCCAGATTGTAATCGCCCACGCTTATTTCGTCCCAGTTGAAGGTTGTATTTTTGTTACACTTATTGTCCATATTACTGCCTAACTCAATCGTATCTAAAAATGTTGTTTAGTAATATAAAATCAAACGCACTGACACAGACTCAAACATACGCACAATGCTTCACAGGGTTGCTGATGTCGATATCGATAACAGCACGATCATTGCACCGGCGGTTGAGCGAAATTAGTGCGACTTTGCACATTAAACCGATAACAAAATCAAAGAATGTAATTATTTAAAATTGCCTTTCAGTGGAATTTTTTTTTCTGAATTAAGCAGAAATCGCAGAATCAAATGAATTTTTAATTTTCTTATAAAAATTTCAGAAGATTTACAATTGATAAAATTATGCAGCCTGTCCCTGCAAAAACTTGTGTACATGCCAACGGTCGACTAGGTGGCAGCCCCTTGCTTGAATATTAAGAGAATAGAGGATGAAGGCGCACTTAGAAAGAGGGGAAACAGAGAGCGCTCAATCATAAGGAAATAGGAAATTATCCGTTAGAGTTAAAAAAAAATTGGCAATGCTCGGATCTTGGTAGGTCGAACTAAAGTCAAGAAGTCGAGAAGAAAGCCTCAAATTGTTTATTTTAGGGCGGGAGGGCTTTTCTTTGTTAATTCTTTTTTTTGTTGCTTAGGAATGTTTATAATTGCTACTGTCCGTTAAGTCAGCTGTTTTACTAGTGCTGTGTAGATTTGTGTGATGTTGTGTTATCGAACGGTCCGTGAGCATGGTCAGACCCATCCCCAACGGAGCACTGGATGGACGCAGCTCCTCTATTGGGGCATATTTATATGAGCAGAATGGCCTCAATTAAAAATCACTGATCAGTTTAATTATAAATACGAAAGTACTTTATCTACTAGGTTTTTTTTTTGGTTATGGTATTTTTGGCATTTTGGTGTTTGCCAATTGCGGTCACTTACTTCTTGCAGCCGTAAAACAATAACAATAGAAGACTGCAAACAAACATTACTTTGCCGTCTGCCGCCTAAACACCCGCCCGCCCGACCGACCGACAGACCGACGCTCGCATTGATTTACACTCGCCGCTTTTGCCTTTGAATCACATTCTGAGTTTGGTTCTGGTTCTCTAGTTTTGCTGCCAATCTTCGTTGCATTTAGCCATCGGCGTCTTCGACGGTCTTCAGTGCGCTCGACATTCTGTTTGTGTGTGTGTGTGCGTGTGTATGTGTGTGTGAAGAACAGTGTTTATTATTTTGTTTTGCGTTCAAACTGATTTTTTTTTTGTTTGTTTTTTGTGCTCTGAAAGAAGCTACAATAGAAAGGCGAACGCTCTAAGAAATTCATGGGCATAGCTTGGGTATTATTTATAACAAGAGCAACAAGCTCAAAGCATAAAATCAACTGAAGCGCGACAGGAGATTGAGGGACAGAGGGTCGGCGGGACTAGCGGACGGACTGACTAAAACTGACGCAGCGTGAAGGCGAGCGAGATAGCGAATATATTTTACTTAATAACTAAGGCAAGACGACTCCTGCAGAAGCATATATATCTGTACTATATATATATATATATATATATATATGGTGTGTAATTATATGCCACAAATTACAGCTTAGGCTCAAATCAATAAAGTGCTGTGAAAAAATTCAGTTGGCCCTAACACGCAACGACAACAACAACAACAACAACAGCAACGTGAGCAGCCAAAACAAACGCACGCACGCACGCAAGCACGCACGCATATTAACGCACGCATTGTGGGCGCCCACCTCCAAGCAGACGGGCAGCAGCAGCCGCAGCAGCAGCAGAGCCAAGCAGTGCAAGCAAGAGAGACGCCCACAGCATCAGCTTAAAGCTTCATCATCATCATCATCATATAGACATAGATATATATATATATATATATATCTTCATACACATACTATAGAAATAATGGTAAGTCCACAGCTGACGTCGTCGTTGTCGTCGCGCGCCTTTTTCGACCAACACCAAATGCGGCATTGGCAAAAGCAAGCATAACAACAGTAGCAACAACAACAACAACAATAGCAGTAACAACAACAACAATAGCAGCAACACCCACACAGTCTCGGCTCGCAGTCGCAGTCAGAGCTCAGCTCACCGTTGCCGTCTCTGCCGGCGTCGGCATCGCGATTAACACTTTGCAACACACAGCAAATCAGTTCAGTTAACGCGCTGATTTGGTTGGTGGCCAACGGCTTTTTATATATATATATATATATATATATTATATATTTATAGTTCATATATATATATTTTACATATTGTAGTTATTGTTGTTCAAGTAACCAGTTAATTAATTATGCGCACACAACTCTGTTAAAGCTGAAGCAAAGCATTGTCAGCATTAAAACCAGCTGTTCTAATTAACTAGTCAGTTTTAATAAATGTGAATTGTGTGTGTGTGTGTGTGTGTGTGTGTGTGTGTGTGTCTAAAATAAGAGTATTTTCGCTAAGCGAATCACCTGAAAAGAATCCAAGCAAACTTGGTGAATCAACAGGCAGCTTGTACTAAATACAGTGGTTACTCGATAAGCGCAACTCAAGCAAGCAAAAATAAGCTAATTTTACTTAATTATTATTTTAGTCCCTCTGTTTCTAGACTATCTCGATGCAGCTGACAATTTATGCCAGCCGGATCAAGTCGGACTATTTCATATATCATATAGATGGCTTAGGTTTAGTTTTTAAAACTGTTACTGCCAAAACTAAGTTCAGATTTCAAGCAAAACAACAAAAAATATATAAATTTCAGTTAGTGAAAAGCTCGGAAAGAGTCGTTATTATCTTTGTTTGTTATCTATTTTTGTCTCTCCCTCTCTCTCTCACACACACACTCTCCCTCTCTCTCTCTCTCTCTATACTTATATATATGTGTATATCTCCCTCTCTCTCTCTCTCTCTCTCGCTGACAGAGCTCACCGATTGTAACGCGACGCGGCGCACAGCAGGCAAAGATTCAAACACGCGCAATGCTTAAGTCAAAATCAACGCTCAACTCGACGGCGGCAACGGCGACGACGACGGCGACAAATGCAGCGATTGCGCTGAGCAACAACAGCAGCGGCAACAGCAGCAGCTGCGCCTCTCGCAAACCGAGTCCAGCGCTTCAGGAGGCGAAACGTCGAGCGCGCAACATGTTGAAAGCCCAGTCCACAGAGCCAGTGGTGGACATTTTTCAGAATGTGAGTAAATTTGTGTTTATATATATATATATATATATATATATATATATACATATTAATCACATATTATTAATCTACCCTGCAGGCCATGAATGCTAAGAATATGCAGCGTGGGGCAACAGCGCTCATCTATGATGACTCAATGAGCGAGCATCGCTGCCTCTGGGATGAGACGCATCAGGAGAGACCCGAGCGCTTTACGCGCACAATGGAACGGTATACTATACTATATGCTATATACTGTACTCTATGTATATATATATATATATACTCTTTCGTTGCACAGTTGTCGGGAGCTGAAACTGGTGGATCGTTGTCTGCAGCTAAAATCGCGTCTGGCCACAAAGGAGGAGATCCTCAAGCTGCACTCGATGGAGCATTACGAGCGCTTGGAACAAACATCTGGCGTTCACAATGATGAGGCACTGGAGGAACTGAGCTCCCATTATGATGCTATCTATATACATCCGGTAAGTGGAGGTAGCTCTTTGAAGACAACCTGATAACCTTTCCACATACTACGCATTCCCACAATTCTTTAATAATGTATGCATTTGATAAGATGGGGGAGAAAAGAAAAACAAAAAACAGTAAACAATAAGCAGTAAACAAAACAATTGTATCTGTAGAGCATATATATATATATATATAGATTGCAATCTCTGAAAATCAGCCAAGCGTAAGAATTGTGAGAATCTATTGAGATTAGATAATATAAACTACGTTTCTATATGTGTATAAACCCTATAAATGTATGCTAATGTATTTCCATCGCCAGATTATATGGTGTAGTACTATATATAGTATATATTTATGTGTGTCTTATAGACTGCAAATACGGGTTTTGTATTCCGATAGTCAGATCAGGTCAAGTCTCATCTACATTTGCCTATATATATATATATATATATATATATATATATATATATATATGTAATATAAGCTACAGATAATTCCCATATTATTATTGTATATTTGTATTATATTCCAGTTCAGATAGTGTACATCGTACTTATGCATATATATAGCTTTATAACACCACAGATGATATAGATTAAATATTACAGACCCTCTATTCATAGTCCATAGTCAGATTAGATAGTCTCAGTTACATTTGTATATATATATATAATATAAACTGAAAGTACAGCAGATGGTATAGGCTACATTTGCACAGAATACATCATACATCATACATCATACATCACACATCATACATCATGCATTATACATACCATGATCTGTCTTAAGTTCACATTAACAAACGCTTCCCTCTCTGATTTCCTCCCCCACATTCAGTCCACGTTTAAGCTATCGCTTTTGGCCAGCGGCTCGAGCATTGAGCTTGTGGATCAACTGCTGCTGGGCAAGGCACAGAACGGTATGGCCATTATCCGGCCGCCTGGTCATCATGCGATGAAATCCGAGTTTAATGGCTATTGCTATTTCAATAATGTCGCCTTGGCTGCCCAGCATGCCATCGATGCCCATCAGCTGCAGCGCATCCTCATCATCGACTACGATGTCCATCATGGCCAGGGCACACAGCGTTTCTTCTACAATGATCCCAGGTGAGTCCCCCCGATATACATATATATCGCTAAATCTTCACTGATCAACATGCGCTCTCTCTCTCTCTCTCTCTCTCTCTCTCTCTCGCTCTCTCTCTCTCTCTCGCTCTCTCTCTCTCTCTCTCTCTCTCTCTCTCTCTCTCTCTCTCTCTCTCTGATAGGGTTTTGTATTTCTCGATACATCGTTACGAGCACGGCAGCTTCTGGCCCAATTTGCCGGAATCGGATTTTCATGCGATTGGCTCTGGCGCCGGCACCGGTTACAATTTCAATGTGCCACTCAATGCCAAAGGCTTGGGCAACGGTGATTATCTGGCCATTTTCCAGCAGCTGCTCGTGCCCGTCGCCCTTGAGTATCAGCCGGAGCTGATACTTGTGTCGGCCGGCTATGATGCGGCCTTGGGTTGTCCCGAGGGCGAGATGGAAGTGACGCCCGCCTGTTATCCACATTTACTCAATCCGCTGCTGCCGTTGGCCAATGCACGCATCGCTGTCATCCTCGAGGGTGGCTACTGTGTCGACTCATTGTCCGAGGGTGCTGCTCTCACGCTGCGTGCTCTGCTGGGCGATCCGTGTCCGGCGCTGGTCGAGCCGCTGCTGTTGCCCAGCACAGAGTTACGCACGGCGCTGTTGAACTGCATCTACGTGCATCGGCCGTACTGGCGCTGCCTGCAGCTGCAACAGACCTATACACCCGGCGAATTGGAGCAGCTGCAGCATGGCGCAATGGATGCAACCGATGGAGCGCAACAATTGCATTGCGTTCAACGCATCTGGCTGGGCGGACCAATACAAACAGTGCCGGCCGTCGATCAACGGTATCCGACGCGTGGCACCTCCGCCCAGCTGAGTGCCACAGTTGTGGCAAGCAACACGGCACGTTTGCGCCTGCTGCGCACCGAAACGCAGCTGGGTGTGCCGGCAATGCGAGTGTGTTATGCCTACGATGCGCAGATGCTGCTCCATTGCAATCTGCACGATGTCAGCCATCCGGAGCAGCCGCAACGCATTCGTCAGATCCATGAGATGCACACCGATTACCAGCTGATCGGACGGATGAAGCCGCTGCAGCCGCGCACAGCGACAACGGATGAGGTGTGCCTGGCCCATACACGTGCCCATCTGAATACCGTCCGTCGTCTGGCCGGACGCAACCCGGATGAACTGCAGCAATTGGGTGCCGATTACAATTCCGTCTATCTACATCCGAATACGTTCGATTGTGCCACACTCGCCGCCGGCGCCGTACTCCAGGCGGTGGATAGTGTTATGCGCGGCGAGACGCGCAGTGGCATCTGCAATGTCCGTCCGCCGGGACATCATGCCGAATCGGATCGTCCGCACGGCTTTTGCATATTCAATAATGTTGCAATTGCCGCACAGTATGCGATACGTGAATATCAATTGGAGCGCATCTTGATCGTTGACTGGGATGTCCATCATGGCAATGGCACCCAGCACATCTTCGAGTCCAATCCCAAGGTCCTCTACATCAGTGTCCATCGCTACGAGCATGGCGCCTTCTTTCCCAAGGGACCCGACGGCAACTACGATGTGTGTGGCAAAAATGCCGGATGTGGCTTCAATGTGAACATCCCATGGAATAAGGTGAGCTTTTATGCCCAACTGTTATCGACTCTTCCAATTTCTAATTGAGTGAATTGCATCGATCCTTTTGCAGAAGGGCATGGGCGATGTGGAATATGCGTTGGCCTTTCAGCAGCTAATCCTACCCATTGCGTACGAGTTTAATCCGCAGCTGGTCTTGGTTTCGGCCGGTTTCGATGCGGCCATCGGTGATCCATTGGGTGGTTGCAAGGTGACACCGGAGGGCTATGGCCTCTTCACCCATTGGCTGTCCGCATTGGCTGGCGGACGGATCATTGTCTGCCTCGAGGGTGGCTACAATGTCAATTCCATATCGTATGCGATGACCATGTGCACCAAGACCCTGCTAGGTGATCCAGTGCCGATCTCGTCCCCATCCTCATCATCCTCGTCGTCAGCGCTCGGCTCCCAAACGGTTGCGTTCCAGAGCTGTGTGGAGACGCTGCAGCTGTGCGTGGAGCAGCAGCGCAAGCATTGGAAATCGCTGGTGTTCAACAGCAAGCTGCCACAAAGCAGCACGCTGGGCGAGAAGAATAACAACGAGGATTTTCTTGCTGTCGCATTGGAGCAGCTAAATATCGCATCGCAGAGTGATGGAGATGCTGCCGTTCCCGCTGCTAATATCCATGATGGTGATGGTGGTGGCCAGCAGCAGATCTCGGCCAGCGGCACCAAGCCCAAAGTCAAGGTAAAAACGCAAATCAAACAGGCGTCAGAGGTACGATTTAATTCAAATTCAAATGTCTCCCATTATCTCTCTCCCCCTCCCTCCCCCTCTCTCTCTCTGGTCTGTCTTCCTCTCGACTTCGTGTACTGAGAGCGCCGATCCGAACCATTTAGCAGACAATATACATAGAGGCGTCAAATCTCCTAAAGAATTATCCTCTCAGCTGAGCGGCTTTATTTTTGCAGGCGCAGATTGGATTGTGTCCAGCAGCGAGCACAGCTCATTCATCCCCCCCTCCCCTCCCCCACTCCACTCCACCTCTTTCTATTTTGCTATCACTCTCGTTCTCTGAGTGCATTCAATTGTTGAGCTCTTTAATTGTTTGCTTGTACAGGCAGCACTCGAGCAAAAGGAATTGCTTACAATGTGTGCGCTCAAAAGCTGCCCACACTTGAGCCTTTTGCGCACGGCGGAGGCTCCCAAATGTAAGCTTATCTCTCACTTTCTCTCTCTCTCTCTCTCTCTCTCTCTCTCTCTCTCTCGCTCGTTACAGTTATTATGTGCATGAATAATTTTGTACAAAGCTTTTTATTGACGTTTTTTCTAGCTTTTATTGTCACTTATTTTTGTTTGATTTTTTTTTATCAGTATATAACATATATATATATATATATATATAATTATTTAATGGATTAGCTTGTTTGTTATACAATATATAAAGGCGTCAAATCGATTAAAAGCTCAATGAATCAAAAATCGGATCGATTGATTCGATTCTTTGTCAGCTGCGCAGTCGAACATCTTGCGCAGCTTGCTGCAACATGTTCGTTCTCTAGTTGAATGGAGACCCACTTCCTTGCACGTGTGCGAGTGAACAGCAACACTTCCACTAGCTCCTCTTTAAGGCATATAAATATGTGCGAAAATATTATGCATGTTCGCTATGCTTTGTGATGACAGTTAAAATATAGCACTTTTTTTTTACAATTATAATTGTAAGAATGAACAAAATAACTCCTGTCTTAAATTAATAGATAATTAAAGTGATTTTTATTTCATTTTTTGTTGCCTACTTTTGTTATTTGTAGGCTGCTCTGTGTGCTGTGTTTGCTGAATTATGCCCGATACTAATTGAAATTTGCTTACGTATTTTGTTTTTTTGATGATGGCGGCATCAGCAATAAGAGGGAAGAAGAAGAGCGCGTGCGGCGACTGCGAATCAACGGTGGAGAATTGGTTGTGTTTGAGCTGTCATCAGATCGGCTGCGGTCCCCACACATACGGCCACATCGAACAGCATTGCCAACGCAACAAACATCCGTTGGCGCTGTGCCTTGACGACATGTCCGTTCGGTGTTGCGAGTGCAACATCGCCAAAATCGTCGAACATCCCCAGCTCGATGCGTACAAGGACAAAATGGCGTTGCATCTTGACAAGTTTGATGATGGCGATGATAATGATAATGCTAATGATGATGATGATGATGATGATGTTGAGAACAGCTATTGCATAGTGCAGCCGGAGCGGAACAAGCCATGACCCATGTTGTTGCGTGTGCTGTCTGCGCTAACGGTTTACATGTGCAGGCTGTCGCCGACGCTTGGACATTTGCTGCAGCTGCTCGTGGAGCATTGGTGGCCGCTGCTTGAGCGCATTTACCTAAAGCTCATACAATATTTTCTCTCCCAATGAGAGTCCCCCTCCCCCATTCCCCCCTCCCCTTGTGTACCTTCGCAAACGCTGTTAATTGTTTGTTTTTGGGTTTTCACACGTTTTGTGGACCCTTAATTAATTATTGTATGCGTATTACTTATAGATACATCATATATATATATATATATATATATATATATATATGTTTATATAAATATATATATTTTATGTGTATTATCATTGTTGAGCAGCCTAAAAAAAAAAAAACAATTGTTATCACATTTGACCATTACTTGCGTAATATTATAATTATGTACCAACTAATAAAATCTACGAGCAATAAGCTATATTTTTTTGGCATAAGCACAACTCTTGTGTTAATTATTTAATTACGATTTATGGTTCATGTTGTAGACAAGGGCTTCATACACGAACAACACTCGCATATGCGTTCAAACACGTTCCAACGATTACATCAAACTTGCTTGATCACTGTTGCATTATTACTGTTATTCGAGACTGGTGCTCTCAGTTTATTCTTAAGAAGCAACTGCTGAAAGATCTGATACAAATGATGGGGGACAAAAGAAAAATAATTGCAATTCATACTTATTTGCATACAATTTATGGTTTTCTTATACGAGCCAATTACCCTCCAAAGAGAATTAAATTATGTTTTTGGTCATTAGCCACAGAGCAAAACAAGTCTGTTTGCCATGAACTGATTAACGGTATGCAAAAGCAAAGAGCGCAAAGCTCTTTCTTTATTCTCTTTGAAGTGAGACAGATAGCGAGCCGATTTACAGTGCAAAGCAAAGAGCGAAAATCTTTCTCTTTATTCCATTTCTAATTCTCTTTCAGCTTTGTTGACAGTTTTGATGCCGAACTAAACATTTAGAAAAAACAAAGATTTGTGCCCCAAATATAAATATATAATATATAGATATATATTCGTATTGTAGTCAGCAGACATCTATTTACACGGAAACGAAAAAAGATCAAAATCTTAAAATAAGTTGGAAAAATGTGCTGCAAAATTTGATTGTTGTTAATTGTTTGTCTTTGATTTCTTCGACTTATTTGATTTTTGAGCACTTTTGGGAGGCGCTTGACGTTTGCGAATGGCAACACGTTGTTGCTTCTGTGCTTGCCGCTCATCCTCCTCCTCTTCATCGCTCTCCTCTTCATCAGTCTCCGCCTCTTCTTCAGCACTCTCTGGTGAATCCTCGCTGTTTTCCTCGTCATCTTTCGCCTGCTGATCAAATTCGATGGAGACAAAGCCACGCCTTGTTGCCATTGATTGCATTGCTGGCTGCTGCTCCTTTGGCTGCCGCGGCTCCAGTCGACGTTGTGGCAACTGTTTGTCGTGCTGCGGCTCCTGCTGCTGCTTGCCACATTGTTGTAAGTCGAGCAGTGCCAGACAAGTTGGACGACAATCGATGTTCGCCTCGGCAAGCAGCTGCAGCTTTTTATCGGCCACACTTGGAAATTGCCACACTTTGAGCTCGCCCGAGCTGGGAGGGATTAATCGAGTTAATTAGTCAGTCTCTCTCTTTCTCTCAGTCAATCACTCACCTGGAGATGGTGACCAGAGTGTCCTGCAGGCAGGACATGGCCTTCACGCGCTGCTCGTGCGCTGCAATTATGTGCAGCTGTCAATCAGTCGAAGGATTGAGATTAGTTTCAATTAATAAACAGATTACAACAAATATATTTATTACATGCTGCTCCTCATCCTCCTCCTCCCCTTCCTCCAGTGAGATCCAGGCAATGCGGCCGTTTTCGAGGCCCGCCAAACAATTGGAGGCATCCAGCCAGGCGACACAATTGGGTTTCGCTGGCAACTTGATGTGGCGCACAATGCTGGCCGAGCGTATCTCAAAGATGGCCAAAGCGAGTGGGCCACTGAGCGTGAAATGCTCACCGGTTGTAGACCAGGACAGGCAGTCGGGGGCCGTGCCCAGCTCTCGTTTGCTCCTCAAATTGGTGCGATATGCGACGCGGCCCTTGATCAGATTCCATGTGTTCAACACGAGATCGGCGCCCAGGGAGAGGGCCAGACGATTGCTGGGATGGCAGGCGAGCAGATTAACCGATTTGCGATTATGCGCCTTCGGCCAGTCGCCCTCGATGCGCCAGCTGCCGACGCGGGTGGCAATCATGTGGCCATCGGCGCCGCCCGACAACAGATGCGTCGCGTCCGATGCGAAGACGAGTGTGTTAATTGTGCCCATGTGATTGGTCAGAATATGCGCCTGTTTGCGTCGCTCCATGTCGTATATGAAGATGCGATCATCGATGCCACCGCTGGCCATCCATTTTCCCTTGGCGGCCAAACATTTAATGGAGCCGGCATGCGATTTATCGGCAAATGTTTGCTTTAATTGTGCTTGGCTATCGTCGCGCTGCCTGATCAGCTGGTAGCCCAACAGATATTCGCTGTAGGTGCCCACAATTATCTCGATTGCCGGCAATGCCATTTCTTTTGCTTATTTTGTGCAACAAGCAACAGAAATTTTTGTTTAGACGCTTTTGGCTCGTAGCACGTGCAACAACATAGCAGCTGAGCGGCCATATCGATATATCGATAACAAAGACACGATATTTAAGCTGTTAAGTAGGTGGCAGTACGGTCAAAACGATGCCATTTGTGCTCTTCGCTCACGGATCAAAAAAATGTAGATGGCATTCAACTGTGATTAAAATTTTTACTTAACTCATTGATTTCATGTTTGAAAACATTTTTCACAATTGATGACTGCGTATATCGTGCAAGGTTTTGTTGTGAAAAGATGTCGAAAGATGTCGCTTTGATGATTAGCCCATATGGCAACGCCGTAGACACATTTTCTCAACAGCCCTGGTTAACTTGGTTGTGTGTGAGTGTGTGTGCAGCCCTGCTGGGCAAACGATTACAGTTTTATTTGCCGAATTCAAGACAAGAAATAAACCGCGACAAGCAGCGCAAACAACAAATAATTATTGATTAAAAACAAACATAAATAAATAGCGGCAAGCCACAATTTGGTAACAGTTTTGTTGTGCTCATTATTCAATAAAAGAGAGTCAAATAAAGAGACGCCGACAAAACTCAAATGTCAAAAAGTTCCTCTGGGTAAGTTTGACACAGCCACAAAAGAAAAAAAAGCAATTAATAAAAAAATATTAATCTGTATATGTGTTAATAAAAGGCGTGGACGGGATCGGGAACGGGAGCGCGACAGGGAGAGGGAGCGGGACAGACACTATGAGAGTCGCAGTGGACGCAGCGGCAACGAATCCTCAAGAAATGGCAGCAGCTCCTTGCCCATCACAATCAGCAGCAGCAGCAGCAGCAGCAACAATAACAGCAACAATAACAACAACAGCAGCAGCAGTAGCAGATCTGCTGCACGCGAGGAACGCAAGCGTGCCAAGGAGCTGCCCAAGGAACCGATGAGCTCCACGCGCGAAACAAAGCGGCGCAAGCGTTCCCGCTCCAAGGATTACGACAAGGAAAAGTAAGCAATCAACACAAGTAGTACACATCTGTATATATATTTATATACATACATCTGGACAGTTCGTCTCAGTTTATCTATTTCTAATCCTGAAAAATCAATTTTATTAACCAAAAATATTGCATCTGTTGCAGACGCCAGCTGGAGCGAGAACGGGACAAGGAAAAGGACAAGGATAAGGAGAAGGAGCGAGAGCAGCGGGAGCGTGAAAAAGATCGGGACCGCGAGCGCGAACGACAGCGGGAGCAACGGGAGAGGGAAAGGGAACGAGAACGTGATCGAGATCGGGAAAGAGAACGGGAACGGGAACGGGACAGGGACAAGGATCGTGAAAGGGAACGTGAACGGGATCGGGAGCGGGAACGTGAACGAGAACGAGAACGGGAGACAACGACACGTCGTCCAGCGGCGCCGTTAGCGACACTCATCATACCCGTTGGCTCGTCGTCGAGCAGCTCGACAAACGGCGAGGCGGAAGCGGAGGCGGAGGCCGACGAGGAGGAGGTGGAGATTGACAAGGAGGAGCAGCAGCGTCGTCTCGAACAGGAGATGATCAAGCGACGCGAACGCATCGAACGTTGGCGTGCTGAGCGCAAGCAGCGCGAACAGGAAGCCGGCAAGCAGCGAGATGCAACCGGCAAGCCAACAACAGCAACAACAACCACAGCAGCAACCACAACAATGATGGCAACGACGGGCATCGGAGCGGGAACGGGAACGGGTGCGGGAACAGGCACCGGAATGACAAAGGGTACGGGCATGGAGACGGGTGCGGAATGCGGAACGGGTACGACGACAACGATCAAGAAATGGAGTCTCGAGGATGAGTCCGAGGAGGAGGACAACAATGCGTCGCCAGATGCCGGCACAATTGAAATGGACGGAATCAAGGAGGAGCCCGATTCGCCACCATCGAAATTCCTTAGCATACGCAAGCGATTCGATGATGATCTCGTCGAGTCCAAGTTTTCGCCACTGAAGCGGCCCACATTCAGTCGGGTGCTCAACATGGTGATTACATCGCCAGCAAAAGAAGCAGCAGCAGCAAGTGCTGCTCCAACTGCTGCTCCTGTTGCAACTGCTGCTGCTGCTACAACTGCTGCTGCTGTCAAAGAAAAGGAGACTAGCAAGGAGAAGTTGGCGGAGGCAACTCCAACTGTTGCCGCACCGGCAACACCAATGGAAACCGAAACAACAGCGACAAAGACGACGACGGCGGCGGCGGCGACGACGACAGAGTCGGAGAATAATGTTGATGATGAGGATGACATGGATCCACTGGATGCCTACATGCAGGAGGTCAACAAGGAGATGCGACGCGTCAATCATTTTGTGACGCCGCCGCCAAAAGCGCAGGGCGTCGTCATCCTAACGGGTGTGGCCAAAAAGAAGACGACCCAGGTGAAGAAGGGCGAACTAATCGAACAGAATATGGACAGTCTGGAGTATTCGAGTGAGGATGAACTGGAGGATATACGCGACACGGCCGTCAATCTGGCGATGAAGCATCGCAAAGAGTTGGCCAAAATCGATCATTCATCGGTCAGCTATGCGCCATTCCGTAAGAATTTCTACGTGGAGGTGCCCGAATTGGGACGCATGACCAACTCCGAGGTGGACAAGTATCGCACCGATCTCGAGGGTGTTCAAGTCAAGGGCAAGGGCTGCCCCAAGCCCATTAAGGTATGCTCAATCAACCAATCAATCAATCAATCAATCAAAATTTGCCACTTTAATTCTCTCTTTGTCTCTTGTCCCTCTGTTAGACGTGGGCGCAGTGCGGCGTTAGCAAGAAGGAGATGGATGTGTTGCGGAAACTGGGCTTTGACAAGCCAACACCGATTCAGTGCCAAGCGATACCCGCCATAATGTCTGGCCGAGATCTGATTGGCATTGCCAAAACGGGCAGCGGCAAAACGTTGGCCTTCATTCTGCCCATGTTTCGGCACATCTTGGATCAGCCAACGTTGGAGGATGGCGATGGCGCCATTGCCATCATAATGGCACCAACACGCGAACTCTGCATGCAAATTGGCAAGGACATTCGCAGATTCAGTCGCTCGCTGGGCCTGCGACCGGTTTGTGTTTACGGCGGCACTGGCATCTCCGAGCAGATAGCGGAATTGAAACGTGGCGCTGAGATTATTGTTTGCACGCCGGGACGCATGATTGATATGCTGGCGGCAAACTCCGGCCGCGTGACCAATTTGCGACGGGTCACGTATGTGGTGCTCGATGAGGCCGATCGCATGTTCGACATGGGCTTTGAGCCGCAAGTGATGCGTATCATCGACAATGTGCGACCGGATCGACAAACGGTCATGTTCAGTGCCACATTTCCCCGACAAATGGAGGCACTTGCTCGACGTATACTCAAAAAACCGGTTGAGGTAATTGTCGGCGGACGATCGGTGGTCTGCAAGGATGTCGAACAGCATGTGGTCATACTGAACGATGAGGCGAAGTTCTTTAAGCTATTGGAGCTGTTGGGCATCTACCAGGAGACGGGCAGCATCATTGTCTTTGTCGATAAGCAGGAGAACGCCGACATATTGCTGCGTGATCTGATGAGGGCATCGTATCCGTGCATGAGCCTACACGGTGGCATCGATCAGTTCGATCGCGATTCGACCATCATTGACTTCAAGTCGGGCAAGGTGCGTCTGCTGATTGCCACCTCGGTGGCGGCACGCGGTCTCGATGTCAAGGATCTCATACTGGTCGTCAACTACGATGTGCCCAACCACTACGAGGACTATGTGCACAGGTGAGCTCGATCACACATATATATATATATATATATGCAGATTATTTTATATATATCTCCTGCAGATGTGGACGCACTGGTCGCGCCGGGAACAAGGGCTGTGCGTTTACGTTTATTACGCCGGAACAGGCACGCTATGCGGGCGATGTGATACGTGCCTTTGATCTGTCTGGGACACTAATACCGCCGGAGCTGCAAACGCTGTGGACGGACTACAAGGCCGCCCAGGAGGCGGAGGGGAAGACGGTGCACACCGGTGGCGGTTTCAGTGGCAAAGGCTTCAAATTCGATGAGCAGGAATTCAATGCGGTCAAGGAGAGCAAGAAACTGCAGAAGGCCGCTCTCGGCCTGGCCGATTCCGATGATGAGGAGGACATCGAACAGGATATCGATCAGCAGATCGAGCAAATCTTTGCCGCCAAGCGAACCGTTAAGGATACCTCGACGCTGGCTGGCCAAAGTGGTCAAACGTTGACCACATCTGCCACTGGCGGCACAAATCAACTACAGCTCTCCCAGCAGCAGCAGCAGCAGCAGCAGCTGCAGCAGCAGCAGCAACAGCAACAGCAGCAACAGTTGCAACAACAGCAGCAGCAATTGCAACAACAACAACAACAACAGCAGCAGCAACAGTTGCTGCAGCAACAGCAACAACAACAACAATTGGCCTCAGCATCAACAGTTGGCTCCGACAAACTGGAGCTGGCCAAGCGACTGGCCTCCAAGATAAGCAGCAGTCGCAATCTGGACACGAAGGCCAATCAATCGGCGGCAGCCGCCGCTGTTGCAGCGGATTCGCTAATGAAGGGTCAGCCGGGTCAAACTGGACAACCGATGTTGACGGCGCGCACTGTTGTCGAACAGCTGGTGGCGAAGCTGAACAACAAGCTCAACTATCAGCCCAAGGAGGATGAGGAGAGCATGGCGGCACTGATGGGCACCAATAGCAATTCGTTTACCAAATACGAGGAGGAGCTGGAAATCAACGATTTCCCCCAACAGGCACGCTGGAAGGTCACCTCAAAGGAGGCGCTGGCCCAAATCTCCGAATACTCGGAGGCGGGACTGACGGTGCGTGGCACGTATGTGCCGCAGGGCAAAAATCCGCCGGAGGGTGAGCGTAAACTCTATTTGGCCATCGAGAGCTGCAGCGAGCTGGCCGTGCAGAAGGCCAAGCGGGAGATAACGCGTCTCATCAAGGAGGAGTTGCTCAAGTTGAGCTCGGCCCATCATGTCTTCAACAAGGGGCGCTACAAGGTCGTCTAGAAGTAGCTGTAAATTCGGGTTGCATTCTAAAAACCACCACCACTACTACTACTAATAATAAATTATACACACATGTCCCACAAGGATTATACGATATAAATACATTTATAGTAGCTAAGTGTTGCCAATGCTCGCAGAACACCATCATAAGCAATGCTATCTTTCTGTTGTTTCAAGAAACAATAAACAATAAACAATAAACAAAACATACACACAACAAATGTATTTCGCTTCATGTCTTTTCTCGCACACAAAACTAATTTCTATGTGAAATTGCAGCACGTCTGACTGAATGTATAATTGTAAAGCATACTCTTAGGCTGAACAATAAAATCTGTTGCTCGAACTAGTTGCACCAAAGCTAAATTTTAAAGCATACTTTTAGGCCGGCTAAATCGAATCGTAAATAGTTTTATGTTCTCGAAACTAGCAATTTGAAAGTCCTTTGGTCAGTTTATGGCCCTGACACAGGACTCGGCAGGATCCGCTTGACAATCGAGAGCGTTGATTGGAGCGAGCGTTGAGCCATCAATGAGTTGTCCTTTCGCCAAGTACCACGGCCAAGAAGTGTCGAATAAGTAAGCTGGGAATTTAAAATATGCATGCTTAACTAAAACCGGCATACACATATCGATAGTGATTGGACTTACACACCTATATCTATATAGCATCTGAAAAACTGTTCAGCTGATTTGCATTGAGATGACAGGTGTAATTGCCCAACGATGATTCCCTTGATGATCCCCTGCTAGGCTCATGGATTGAGTTGATTCTCAATTCATGTTTAATCGATCACATTTATCGATAAACAAGGAATGAGCTCACTAATCGGCTGCGCTGTTGTAAAACCCATTGAAATTTATTCATTTTTATTTCTCAAAGATCTTTCACGTATGCTGTACAAAATTAAAATATTTGTTTGGTTTTTAATTTTTTATAGGTTTTTTTTGTTTTTGTTTTTTTTTTGTTTTTGTTTTTTTGTATATTTGAGTTTTAGCTTATTTAGCTGCATTTATCGCCCGCCGTCCGCTTATCAATTGATTTTCATGCTACAATATTTTGTGTCTAGAAACTACTAAAATTAAATTTAAATGTAGTTATGAGCTTTTCGTTTTTGTGTCATTATCAATTACCATATTATTACATTTTTCTCCTTATGCTTTATAATTATATATATATTTCTATATATTTATATATATAATTATAAATACAATTATTATAATTAATATTATGCGCTTGAAAAAAATTGGTTTGTTTTATGCACTAATTTGTCGGCAATGTTTTTTTTTTTTTGTGTGTGTGTGTGTTTTTTTTTTGGTATTTTGTGTTATTTTTTATCGTTTTTGTTTTAATTTTTTTTGGTTTTTTATTTTTAATACAAAACTATTTTTTTTATTTTAAAATTATTATTGAATTTGCTTTTGCGCTTTTTGCTCACGATTTTGTTATGACTGCTAAACATTCAAAATCATTCTCACGCTTTATGTATATATATATATATATATATATGCGATATATATTTATACACTTATAGTACTCATGTAGTACCATAAATAGTATATCATTCTCATTTTGCATATGTACAAGTCTAGTTAAAACTATTAAAATGTGCTAAATTAAAAAAAAAAACAAAAAAAATGTATATATAATATATTTATTAAAACTTTATATTATATATATTTGTATTATTAGTTAGTTTTTAGTTATTAATCAATGTTTTTGATATCGTTTTTTTTGTCGTTGTTTTTTTTTTTTGTTTTGTTAGTATTTCTTTTGGTTTTTCCGTTAGTTTAGTTTGGCAACTGTTTAAATTCGTTGCAATATCTTCAGTTGTTGCTAACATTTTTTTTGCTTTTCCTTTGTTTTGCATTAGTTTACTTAAATTTAGGAAAAAAAATATCTGCTGTGTGTGTGTGTTGGAGTGTATGTTTGTGTGTGCTAAGGTTAATTATATGTCTAATTGGATGTTTAAGGTAGACGAGAAACAAAATAAATGAAATACAACTAAGTAAATACTATAACGCACTGAAGGAAGGAAGCATCAAGAAGTTTTGCTGCTAGTTTGGGTTCCGCTGGGATTGGATCCGGTTCGGGTCTAGGTTCGGATCGGTTCGGTTCGGTTCGGTTTGGTTCGGTTTGGTTCGGTTTGGTTCGGAGCGTGTGTCTGTGTGTTTGGATTAAAAGTCTAACTATTGCATCTACTGTGTTTTGCTCCCGCTTCTTCTTTTGAAGCCAGCAAAAACCATTATACATATAAGAATGTTAGATTCGTTTTTGTTGTTGTTGTTGTTGTTGTTTTTTACGGTATTTACATTCGAATCGAAACTCTATAATATATATACATATACATGGGGTAATATGTGTGTCTGTGTGAATGCTTTGTAGTTGTAGTTAACCCAGTTTTTGCTTAGTTGTAGTTGATTTTTTTTTTTTTTTTTTTTTTTTAAATAGAGCGCATTTCTTATTATCGGATCACTTGAAGCAATTTTGTGGAGTTCTTTTGGTCGCTTTATGTGTGTGTGTGTGTGTGTTTGTGTGTGTTTGTGGGTGTGTTTTTAGTTTTGCTTGTTGCCCGGTGTAAATTGTTTATTCATTTCAAGTTTTTTTTATATTTGTTTTTTTTTTTTTTTATATTATCTTTTTGTGGTTTATTTTAAATCTGAAAAAATAAAATAAATTTCAAAATTAATTGATTAGTAGGGCACATCAAAGGACAATGGCATTAACTTAAGTGTTCAGTTCAGAGATAAAACAATGCTACAAGAGAAAAGAATCGGCTATATTTCACATATATCTGTTAAGGATTATATATGTGATAGCTGTCCCCTATAATTGGTTCTAGGCATTACCTAGACATAGAAATAGGTAGTCTATCTTCCTGTATACCCTGTACACCCACACTGAAATGGGTTGCATAAATTGAGGCTAGAGCTATGTAGATTCTTGTACAGGTATCACTTAAATGGATAAATCACACAATTGGAGAAAAATGAAAGAAGCACAAGAAATCTCAAGCATAAAGTTTTGGGCATTTTAGTTTTACAAAAACCTAAATTTTGTATTTCCGATATCTGGGAATCGAGAAAACTATCTGCTTGCAGCGCGTGTGTAATGCATATGTCCTATGTATCAAATATGTATGGATATGTAGTGAGTGTATGTGTGTGTGTGTGTGTGTGTGTGTGTGTGTCTGAGTGTGCTTTAGACTATGTTCGAGCTGGTAACAGGATATGTGCTAGTCTAGCATTTGCGACTACTGCATTCTTAGCTGCCCTGATTTTGCTGCACATTTCACATGATTGCAGAGTGTGCTTGAAAGCAGATATAAATATACAAATATATATATACATACACATATGTATATATCATACGATATGCTTTAGACTACTATATGATACAAGCAGAAGTCAATAGTTATAGAAAATCGCCCTGTCAGCCATTTATAAAAGTCAGAAGTGTTCAGCCTAGAAACTTTTAGAAACTTTTGTGTTTTTTTTTGGAAAATCAAATAATACTTGATTCCGGGGGATTTAAGTTTTACTAAGATTATCATTTGCTACTAAGAAACAAATGTGGTGTTCATTTCAGCATACGAAGATTGTAAAAAATTTTATTTTACTTTCAAATCGAGTAATCTATTTTGGGGCTTATGTTCACTAAGATCATCATTAACTGCTGCTTTGGCTGCCAGGATGTCTGCTGATGCTACTGTTAAGGCCAGATATATGTTAAATGATATCGAAATAAATCATTTGCCAGCAAGGGTATTTGGTAATCGGGTTGCTTTCAACTTGTATTCATGTTTGTTTTTTTCTGTGTTTTTGTTATTTGTGTTTGTTATTTTTTTATGTTTGTTTTACCCACCTTTTTCTCCTATACAATTCAATAAATTATTGCATTTGATATGTTGGTCCATTGTTTCATTATTCGTTCCTAAAAAATTCTTGTAGTTCTTCTTGTTTCTGTATCGCGTTTAACTGTGTGTGTGTGTGTGTGTGTCGATGTGTGTGTGTCGATGTGTGTGTGTGTGTGTGTAGGTGCTGCCAGACTGTTAAATGAAAAGTAAAGTAAAGTTTGTTGGTTGTTGGTTGTTGATTGTTGGTTGTAGTAGCTGATTAACTGTTGTTGTCTGCTGCCGGCCAAAACGTCATCCAATTTGTATACAAAGATCCCAATCAGAATCCGTATCCGTATCCGTATCCGTATCCGAATCCATAACGGTATCCGTATCCATATCCGAATCACACTACAGATAATAGTCGCCCATTAGAGAAGAAGTTGTTGTTGTCGCTGCTGTTGCTGCTGCTGCTGCTGTTGCTGCTGCTGCTGCTGCCGTCATAAACGACTATCAGTATCCGAATCCGGCGGAGCCGTGTCCCGTCATTGATGGTGTTACACTACTAACTATACCTAATTGTGTGGCTGTATTATTTGATTGTCAGTGTTGTTGAGCGGCAAATTTCATACGTTTTTGTTTTTGGCGTTGATTGCAGAACCAGACGCGCACCACGTTTTTCTTCAAATCCAGCTTTTCGGCAATGGCAGCGATTTTCTCACCCGACGGCCTCGGCTGGACGGCGAAGTAGGCTTCCAGGGAACGCTTTTCAGGTGCCGCAATGGAAGTCCTTTTTCTTGAAAAAAGACTCGATATAGATTACTTTAGAAATGGGGCCCTAACTAATTGCATTAATTACAACTGTTTCTGTTTATGTACTTTTTTCATTTCTCTTTTTTTCGCTTTTTTTGCGAAATGCTGAACAATTTTGCATTGGGTTTGGCTTTTGGTTTTTGTAATTTTTGCTTTTGCTTTTGGTTTTGCTTTTGTTTTGGTTTTTAGCACATTGCCAAATTAAATACGCTGCCAATTTGGTGGTTGAATTCTTGTTTGAGAGTTGAGGGTTTAACAAAGGGTTGGGGCAAGGCTGTAAACCCTAAAACTGTAGTCACTCCGACTGCTAGAATTACTCGAGCCGTGCTTCATAGGTCAATCGACTCATCCCTGATTCATCCGTCAATCTAAGGCTCTCTGTAGGAGAAGGCAACAGTTTCACAGTCTGCCTGCAATCTTTACTCAGATTATTGGGGGGGGTCTTTTCCACCCTTCTCCCGACATCTGCCCCAATCTAACCTAAGCAAACTCATATGACGATGGTAACCCAACTATATATATATATATATATGTATATATTCTTGATCAGCAGCACTGGCCGAGTCGTGATAGTCGTCTGTCCGTCTGCTTATCCATCTGTCTGTCTGTCTGGCTATATATATGTGATCGAGGAACTACCTCAGTTGCGAGGCTACCTTTAGCAAACATTATTAAACTTGTATATCATATAGATGTCATAGGAATAATCGATAACAGTTATGTTATTCATTCATATTCATTTTTGTTTTCTTTTATTAGATTTGTAGTGAAATTTGGGTGTGAGTAGGTTGACCCTGGTCGGAAAGAAAAGTGTGTAATCCTTGGCGAGACTGACAAAGCAGTTGCTTCTTGTTTCCATTTTAAATTTAGTTTAAATTGTGAGAAACAGAAACAAATAAGTCGTGAATTAATTAAGCATGACTTGCAGCCCCATTTCAAGACCAATAATAATTGTGGCGTGGCAACTTAGATTGGATGGTCTTAGATACACTTCAAAATACACATCGATTTGAGAATAGTTTTAGTTCAGTTTACAGCCTTGGTAAATTATGCATTGGATGGAAGGGGGTGGGAGAGGTGGTAGGGGGTTTCTGGGCACTGCTTGAATTGGTGTCTGTTTTGTTTGTCGTTTACCGTTTGGTTTGGTAATTGAAACCATTTCTACCTTTTCTTTTCGCCCGCCGGCAGAACACTGGGCGCATCGGGATCCCGCCGCTTGTTTTTCGCCTGCGCCTCGGCCTCCTCCAGCCACGCCTGCAGGATCGGCTTCAGTGCGATCATATTGTTGTGGGACAGCGTCAGGCTCTCGAATCTGCAGATCGTGCTCTGCGACAGCGCCCCGACGCCAGGTAACTTGAGATTGGCCAACGCCTTGCCCACGTCCGCTTGTGTGACACCTGCAATCAAATCGAATCGAATCGAATCAAATCAACAAAACAATAAATAAAATAAATCCATAATTCTTTTCACAATAATTCTTCAAAACGGTTAATTGCTTTTGGGATATGTGTTAAATAAAGAACTTGATCATTTCAAATAAGATATTTTGCACCCATTTGATGGGTTCGTGAATTGTTTCGGATATTAGCATAAAATAATGGCAGGAATTAAATCTAATCTTTTACGAATTCAAATTGAATTTTAAACAAATATTTGTACTTGTTTCACAGCAAAACATTTCTCAAATGAATAACTTGATTACTCATTTGAAGTCAGCTTGAAGCAAATATTTTTATTTTGAAGTAGAAATACTTTTACTTGGTTCGTTTTAAAACATTTCTAATATCGTGTTCTCATTTGAAGTATGCAAAGAGTTCTTAAATTGTTGCGGATATTTTCTTTAAGTTGATTAAAGCTTGATCCAATTAAAGGCTAGAATGTTTTGGCAGAACAAATATTTGTACTTGATTGAATATTGTAGATTGTAGTTGAATCTTACCCAGCTTAATGCGACGCTGCTTAAAACGCTCCGCAAAAGCTTCCAGTTCCCGAGGATCGGTGTCGGTGTCCGGATGCAGGCCAGCGGCTGCCACAGCCGCCGTTATGACAGGATGATGTACCGCTGAGTGTCCATGGTGCCCTATTCCAAAGCAGAGTAAAGAAGTCTTTTATTATTATTTTTCTTTCTTTAATAAAAACAATCAAAGACTTGTTTGGACCCAGAATCAATATTTTGTTTTGTACCCTTGCCGATGGTATAATATTTTGTTTTTTTTTTTTGTGTGGAAGACCGACTTCCATATATACATAAATATTCTTGATCAGCATCGATAAAGCCTTGCCCATCAGTCCATCTGTCCATCTGTCCATCTGTAAGTCTGTCTGTTTCTAGTCCCATTGAAATTGATGAACCTTGAAACACATCCTTATTTTGAATTAGTAGGAAGGATTCTATCTATATACATGTACATATATATTTGTCATAGCTATGAGTACCAAAAATGTACCTAATATTTGTGGGATATATGTATACTCTATCGTACAGATCATAAAATTCAACTCAAGTGGATTTCGGTCTTCAGGGTAATATGTAAGCTAATCGGGGCATTTGGGTATATAGATGTATTGGATAGTATGTGGATATTTACCCCCCGTGTGGCCACTTAACGTGCCCGGATGGTGGTGGCTCATCATGTGATTCATACTGTGATAGGAACCGTGCAGGTGCTGGTGTGTGGGCGTTAATGGCGACTCCGAGATGGGGGCTAACGTTGTCATCGAGCCCGTCGGGTCCAGCATATCCAGTTGATCCATTGAATGGTGCATCTGTTGGTTAGCAAAAGAAACGACAAAGAAGAAGAAGAAGAAGAAGAAGTATATAATGTACCCAACTTGGAATATTTGCCATCAAGGCTCTGATAAGAGATAATAATAAAAGATCGATAAAAACCGATATTAAATTGATAAAACTATATATGTCTTACACAATTTGAAAGCCAGATCACCAAATTGGGCAAACTTAAAAGGCATATTGCTATTGAAACCCTAACTTCCGCAGAGTATCAACTTGGCAGCAGAGTATTTCGCAGTCGGATATTTTCCTTCGCTGATTGTGCAATACGCCAGCTTAGAGGATAACAATTAATTACTAAGAATACATTGAGCTAATTAAAATTCACAAATGCAGTTTTGGGATATATGTTCTCATATACATGTACAAATCTGTATATATGTATATATATATATATATATATGTATATATATATATAACCTGTGAACTACACAAATCTACTCAAATATTAAAGGTCCCATTCGAATGAACGGCTTAGACCCAACCGACTAAATAATTGAGTAATTTTGATCAACTAACACACAAATGGCATTTAAAGTTGAGAAAGTGTGTGTGTGTACAGTGGATGCTATATATGTATATATATATTAAGTGGAAATGTAAAATGCGTACAACGACTTTATATCTAATTAAAGTCCAGTCGCAAAAGTTGGGCGATAAAGGGTTCTCACAAAACAACAACACTGAAAAGTGTTCTGAAACTTGAGTTGAAAAACTGGCGCAACTTTTGAATGGGTTTGTTGCTTGGTGGAAGGGGAAGGGGTGTGGGTGTGTGGGGGGGAGGGGCAGGGGAATGGTGCTAAGCACTTGTTACAAAATCTTTTGTGTCGTGTAGCTTTAATTGAACGAGAGTCGAGGCAAAACACACACAGACACACACATACAGCTGCGAGAGAGAATGAGACAGACAGAGAGAGAGAGAGAGAGAAGGAGTGGGTGAGAGGTAAGCAGCAACGGGTAGGTTAATGTTGAGACACGGTCGCAACTCTTTTGTCTATGCATCAAATATTTATAGAGTTGTTCAATTATTAAAACAAATATGAATAGCAACTAAAAAGCAAAAGAGGAACACAATCCGAAAGGCAGCCATTGCTGCCTACAACAAACTCTACAAAGTAGACTCTACACTCTCTCTCTCTCTCCCTCTCTCTCTCCCTCTCTCTCTCCATCTCCCTCTCCCTCTCTCTCTCTCTCTGCACGCATATACATATCACTCTCTCGCTTCCTCTCTCTCTCTCTCTCTCACACTGTCGCATTTGTTATTTTTTTTTTGTTTGTTTTTTTTTGGGTGTGTGTTGCTTGTTGTTAAGCTAAGCATTTAAACTGATTACAACTAAAAAGTATGCAACAACAACAACAACAACAAGAACAACAACAACTGGTAGGTTGGTGGAGATGGGGGGGGGGGGGGGGGGCGTGCGGGTTGGTGTCGCTATACACTCATATTTATTTATCTTTTTCTAAAAAGATATGTATTTATGCTAGGCATGTGTCTGTCTGTGCATGTACAAAACATGCCACGCCCCCTCAATGCGACGCTTAGAAATGGACACAAGCTATAAATACATAGATATACATATATACACACACACACACACACACACAGACAGAGAGAGACACGCATGTTGGCTGTGGGCAATTATGTAAAACTGTAAAATGATAAGCAGGCGGCGCATGGGGAAGGCCTACGAAAAACAACAATAAGAAGCAAGCAGCCTGCCGGCAGCTCAGCTCTCAGCTGTGACCAGGCTCCATGTTCCATGTACATAACAGACTAAAGCCGACGACGACGACGACATCAGCTCTCTCACTCACTCCCGCTCTCGTTCTCGTTTGTTTGCTCGCTCGCTCGCTCGCTCGCTCACTGCAGACATAGCGAGAGCTAGACAGAGACAGAGAGAGAGAGAGAGAGAGCGAGAGAGATGCGGGCAGCGTTGGTTGTTTGTGCTATAAAAACTACACGAGGTGGCGGCCTCTGTCTGCTAGCAGCAGAAGCAGCAGCAGCAGCAGCAGTAGCAGCAAGAGCAGCAGCAGCAAACACAATGGCAAACTCTTCAATTATAAACCAATCCCAAAATTAGTCTGACTGTTATTGGTTTGCACCCTTGGCGCAAGCTCCCGTTCCCGTTCCCACTCCCGCATATGGCTATCTCGCTTGTGCGCACTGCTCAGCACACACCCTGCGCGCCGAGAGAGAGCATGAGAGCGAACAGCATTTCGTCTGCGTCGCAGTAACAGTGGACGAGCGGTGTGCTGGTGGGGGTTGCGACACAGCGTTCGGGCAGCGACGCCAACGGATGCTGCTGCTGCTGCTGCTACTGCTACGGATGCTGATGCCTGAATCCTGATGCTGCATTGTGGTTGGCTGAGGCTTATGCAAAATTCATTTGGGCTGCGCCTACGAGAGAACAGCCGTCTTGCTGTCAACGTCGTCGTCGTCGTCGTTGTTGGCGTCAGCGTGTGGCCAGTGTTGCCCCATTTCATTAAGCGCATAATTTGTAATTAATAAAATTATGCAACAACAAAACAAAACAAAACGCAAACAAAAACTAAAATGAGCGATGACTTTGTGCGCTAGATGGCGCCACGTGCAAGCAAGCGGATAACACAAACAATTCACATTTGTATATGTTTGTAGGTCTTGGTCTCCGTTAGCTAGAGCGAGACGGCTGACGAGTTGCGTGTGGGTGTGGCATTTATCTATATATGAGCGTCTAACTGTACATAACTTTGTGTATGAGTGTGTGTGTGTGTGTGTGTGTGTGTGAGTGAGTGTACTAAAAATGCATAAACCTTCAAAGCAAATCAAATGCATTTTGGCAATAGCAAAATAAAAATAAAATGCTGCATCAATTGAATGATTCTAGCGCATCTCACACACACACACACACACAAACACAGACATGATTGTTTCGCCGTCGCCATTTTGCTTTTTATTTGCTTCTTATTTGTTTTGGTGCTTTGCATTCCGCTTTTTTGCTTCATCATTTATTGAATAGCGTTGCCAACATAATTTATTTATTTGCCAGTTTGTTGATAAACATGTGCGCCTTCTCGCTCTCTCTCTCTCTCTCTCTCTCTCTCTCTCTTCGCTCTCTCTCTCTGTCGCCCGCTTGCTGTATCTGTCTGGCTGTCTGATTGTTTACGCGCAAATGACCTCATTACATATAATGCAATTTTTTGTTGCCGACTTTCCATTCCTTTTTTCCTTTTTTTCCTTTTTTGTTTTGTTTTTGTATTTTTTTCTATATTTGTTATTACCTCGCTTTTGGCATAATAAAGCGTTTTTGGCGTCATTTTGCTTGCTTTAGCCGGCGTTTCTCATTTGTTTTTTAGTTTTGTTTTGCTTTCGTCCTTTTTTCTCCTGGGCTCATTACATTTTTTAGCTCTCGGCTAATTTGTTGTGGCGCCCCAGACAGCTGATGTTATTATTTTCATTCTGTGCTTGTATATATATATATATATACATGCATATATATCCTTTCGAGGGAACAAAGAGTTCTTAAAGAATTTGCGAGGGCGAGGCAGAAAAATACATTCAATGTGTATTTTGTTTATTCATGAGTGCAATACAAATGTTTATTCGAAAGTGTTGAACTATTTTTAGCATCTCCGAATATGCCCGCAAAGCTTAATAATGAATTAGTTATCGGCTAGTTATTATAATTTTAATTGGGCCAAAATGCCTACAATGTTCAAGTAAAACACAGTTACAGCATATCGGGCTAGCCTTGATATATATATATATATGTGTATATATATATATATATAGAGGGGCAGGGGTCAGGGAACAGCGGGGAGGGGAGGGGAGGGTAGGATACTTTTCTCAATTTATCATTACTTTTTACGCTTCTCGACGGGCTTGAGGATCTGGAAGGAGCACATGAGCGTCTCGTCGATGGACATCATGGCGCCGGCATTATCGAACTCCCCACAATAGTTGGGCGCCGAAAAGAGTGTGACCAGCTGCCGCTTGGCAAAGAACTCGTAACCGTCCTCGACCACCTGATGGGCGCGGCAAATCAAATCGAGATCGTGCTTCTGCAGGAATTTGCCAACAACCTCAGCGCCAAAGGTGAAACTAACACCGCGATCATTCTCGCCCCAGCCAATTGTATCCTTATCCGGATCGGACCAGAGTATATCACATAACAAGCCCTGATCGGGCACATCTGTGGGTCGCATTATCCGCTTGATCTGCTCCATGGAAGTCAGATCGGGACTCAGTCCGCCGTGACAGCAAAATATCTTCTCATCGACAATCGCCACAACTGGCAGGCAATTGAAACAGTCCGTGAAGGTCTTCCACAACTTGATGCTATATCGTCGCTTGCACTCGTCGTAGAAACCGTAGATGCGATTGATGCTGGCGCATTCGTGATTGCCGCGCAGCAGAAAGAAATTCTCGGAGAACTTGATCTTGTAGGCGAGCAGCAAACAGATCGTCTCCAGCGATTGCTTGCCCCGGTCCACATAGTCGCCAAGGAATAGATAGTTCGATTCCGGCGGAAAGCCGCCGTACTCGAACAGACGCAGCAGGTCATAATACTGGCCGTGTATATCGCCGCAGATCTTCAGGGGCGCCTCCAGCTCCAGCAGTATCGGCTGGGCGAGAAATATTTCGCGCGACTTAAGGCACAAGCCGCGAATCTCCGACTCGGTCAGCTGGACATTCTTACCGGGTCGGGCTGTGCGCACCTCCAGCAGCCGACCAATGATGTTGTCCAGATTGAGCATCTCGGCCATCTCACCTGCCTTGGGGCTGGGCTTGCCGATCTGCGGCTGTCGCGGAATCGACTGGGACGCCGTCGGAATGCTTGCTCAAAAGACCAGTTTGCCAAAAAGACCGTCAAAAACAGTTGAATTTGACGCGTATATTTATGGTTTTTACTTCGAGCCAACAAATCTTCGATACCGTTTTTGTTTTTATGTTTCTTTTCTTGTTTTTATTATTGTTTTTATTTTTCAAGAAATTTGCATGCCGAATCTGATAACAGTCTACAACAATTTTAAATTTTTTTTTAGTATTGTTATTCTGAATGAAATTCGAAATCAGGTTGACTCTAAATGAAGTTCAACTTTTTGACATATTCAACTTCCTTTTTTTTTACAATATTAATAAAGTCACCCAAATGCTCATAATTTTCTTCAAAATATGGCCAACTTTGCCGCAATTATTTAAAAAATAGTAATTAGTACTTTAATAGATATTCCCAATTAGAAAAAGAGGTAATTCAAATCGTTATATTCACCCAATGCGTATGCGGATCAGGCTTTGTCAATCAAACTATTCCAAAAGTATCAAAAGTACTGCCAAACTTCTCTTGCAGACGGATATAGCAAGAAACTTCTGATGATTATGATAAGAAACTTCCTGAACTGCCTTTCCCCCTCTCTCTCTCACTCTCTCTTTCTTTGGTTACCAACGGACTTCCTTTCGGGATAATCGAAAGATGCCTCTGTGAATGACGCGACTCAGAAACACATTCTGGAAGATCAGTAGAATCAGTAGAATCTCTCTCAGAGACCCACAACCTTAACTGTGTTTGAACAAATAAGTGAGAATCTTCCAGGACGTAAGACGCAAGATTGACTGAGGAATACCCCAATACCAGTATAATACCTTCGATTACAGCTGGTATTTGAGCAAAACAATTATCATAATCTCGAAATTTGTAATGAAATTGAGGTCACAGCAGGTGCTCTGATGTCTCAAAGGGTAGCTTTTGATCCTTGCTGTACCCCGAACCCATTAAAAATTAATAAAAATGCATATGATGAAGGTGCAGAAGGTATCATCTCTAACCATTTAAGGTACAGTGTCTCACAGGTCATTCGGACCAGTGTATATATAGATATAGATATAGATAAGATAAGTTCTCGAATACCAGCTTGAACAGAGGCACATTGACATCTATATGTATGATGCTCGGCTATAATTTTCGGGTTCCAATACGGCATTTTTGGTATTTGGGTCTTAAAATATTTAAAAAAGTGAATTTATTTCGATTTCGATACTAAATTTCAATTGGTAAGAATGCGGTTTCGACTGCGGTTTCGGTTTCGGTTTCGGTTTGACAGAATTGCAATCAAAATGAATACAATAAGACTAACTCCGAATTTTCTTTACTTATTAATCTAAAATTTATCCCAGGTGCTCTGCTTCTCTCTCTCGCTCTCTCTCTCTCTCTCTCTCTCTCTCTCTCTCTCACTCTCGCTGCTCAAAAACTATTTCAGTTTTGGGTAACTTAAGAACTGTTTCAGCTTTAAGTAGACAGCAATTCACTGTGGATTCATTTTGGTTTTTTCGTTTTCGTTTTCGTTTTCTTTTCGTTTGTTTTCTTTGCCAGCGTTCTTAGTTTGTCAAATTAGTTGCAATTTGTTAAAGCAGGCAGCTTGCCAGAGAGGGGAGGGGGAGGGGGGGTGGGGGTGGTGGATGTGTGTGTTGAAAAATTGCAATGTAAACAACAAGTTGAAGTGGCAATTTGTGAGGCGCAATTTGCAAAAGCAAAAACCGAAAATCAAATGCATTTGGGCTGATAATCAGGGGGCAGTGGACAAGTGGGTGGGGGGGTGGAGAGGGGGGTGTGGGCTTAACTACAGGGCCCCCTCGCTTGCGAGCACCTGCACAAGAGACCTGGGCAAACTTTGTGGAAGTCGCAAACAAACATCGTTTATTTTCGGAAACAAAAGACCTCATTTTCCATTTGTTTAACGGAGAAAACAGAGTAACAGTGCGACACACACACAGAGAGAGAGAGAGAGAGGTAAAGGGGGAAAGGGAGAGGGGTTGGGGGTGGGTGTGGTAATGGACAACAACAAAAACAATGGCACACAGCTCCTTATAAATGGATTGGTGTTGTTGCTGCTGTTGCTGCTGCTGCTGCTGCTGCTGTTTGTTGAAATTAATTGGTGTTACACAAATGAGTAATTTTCAATGTACATAAATATTTGCACAAATTGCAATTTGCTGACTGGCCTGCCCCAGGGCGGGGTACTGTGTACTGTGTACTGGGTACTGGGTACGGGATATAGTTCGGCAATTGAGGTTTTTGGAGTGCTGTTCAAATACAATTTTTATTGTCAAGCGTTAATAATTTGAACAATGAATAATATGTACGACGGCATAAGCATCTGTTATTATTCCAAACAAATCAAAACAAGTGCACTAGGGCGTTCACATAACCGATGGGGCGTGGCAGACCAGAGCAGAGCAGAGCAGAGCAACCCTCCACAGAGGCAAGTAGCACCCTCTTGCACTACCGGCGGCCAACACACAAATCTTCATAAATTGCCGGGCACAACTTTGACAGTTGGGAATTGAGACAAAGTGTGCGACGAGAAGTGCGTGCCTCGTATGTCGTGCTTCGTGCCTCGTGCCTCGTGCTTGGTGCTTGGTGCTTCGTGCTCGACCCGGTCCGCAAAAGGGGTCGCCAAATGGGAAAATGATACACTTTACTTTTTGCCAGCAACACAATCAAGAAACAACAAATTGCCACATAAATGTGGGGGGTTGGTTTGCCACGTAATAGATTTCATTTTATTTTTATAACACAGCACAGCACAGCACACCATAAGCACGAAGGCGGGGGCAGGAGGGTGGCACCACCAAAAAGGGGCATGCCGCACGCAGCATGCAGCATTACGCGTCGTATCTTTACTTACTTTTACTTTTTACCTTTTACCTTTTGCTGTCGCCGTTGAACGTCACAAAAAGTTTTGTTTGGTTTTTTTTCTTTTCTGTTGCCTGGGAATTCCCAGGACATGCGTGCACTGTGTGGAAAGTTAGGCATAGTTGCAAGGGTCATTCACCTGTTCGGTGCAGATTCGAGTCAGCTGACTTTTGCTGAATGCAACAGTTAAGAAACCAAAAACACAGCTTGAGCCACACTCAAACCAGTTCTTAAGTTATTATACATATATATATCCATTTTATTTATTTTATTATAGCCTGAACCCACTAGAAAAGGAAACGGGATTCGGGGGGAAGACATATTAATGATTAACTATGCAATTTGTATTAAGATCGGCAGAGCAATTCAGAGCTTGTTGGCTAAAACGTAATTTGATATTGAACAAAATGCCATCAGCAAGCCGGGGGTATCTTTAGGGCATCTTCTAGTCATTATATATTTATTATATATGTATTTTTTCTTAATTACTTGAATAATAATTTGATCGGTTGAGTTATTTAAAGTTGTTTCCTTTATGACATGGATAAAACAAGGGTGTTGCATAATACTTGTGGTTTTCCCTCAAACGAACTGGATGAATTCTACAAATTCTCAGAGTGTGTCGCTGGCTCACTCATAAAGTAGCTCAAACAACAACCTTATTTGAGTGCAAGTAGATTGTGTGTGGGGGGGGCGGGGACGATGGGCGCGAAGTAAATTTCAGGGTTAACATATTGTTGCCGGCTCATCATGCGTGCCACACACACACCACCCGAGTCGAGACACCGCCGGCACCCGCAGCACCTGCAGCACCCGCACCACCCACCACGCACCACTAGCACCACCCAATGTCAGACTCAAATCCCCGGCGTTTTGCTTATTTTTATTTTTTTTTTTGTTTTTTATTTTCAATGTAGCTCGTAATTTTTTACACATTGCGGTCCCAGCTTAACTGCGCTACCGGCTGTTTTGCCAGCTCTACTGGGAGACATATCAATATAACCTGGGCCGCACACACACACACACACGCACACGCACACCCCTCAGTCGGTTGGAACAAGTGTAATCGTAGGACTAGCAGCGCCGTACCGGCAACATGTAGCAGCAATCACACGGCTCACGGCAGGGGCAGAGGATGGGGTTGGGGCTGGGGCTGGGGTTGGGGTGTGCGGCGACCCTTGTGCAATAAAAACAACAAAAAGCAAAAGGCACAACGAAGGCCGGGCAAGGACGAGGACGAGGACGAGGACGAGGACGAGGCATACACGGGGGACCACAATACGGCCCAGTAATAGAAAATACTGTTCATGCTACTAGCCGGTAAGGATTTGCAAACGGAAGACAGGCGGACACAAATAGAATGGGAGAGTCGGGGCATGGCGGGACGGGACGGGACGGGACGAGACGGGGCAGGGTTGCACAGGTTTTTCGTGCGACATTAATATGTAGATGCATTAAGTACATTATCCGGGGTTACAACCTCGCAACATGGACGGCGACAGCAGCAGCGACGTTGGTCGAGTGCCGAGTGTCGACTATCGAGTAACGAGTACCGGCAAACAAGGTAAACGCCGACGTGTGCCAGCTTGTGTCTGTGTGTGTGTGTGTGTGTGTGTGTGTGTGTGTGTGTGTGTGTGTGTGTGTCTGTGTGTGTGTGCGTTTGTGTAGCTTTGAGTACTCTTACAGTGGTGAGTGTTGTATGAAATATTATAGATTACAAAACGTATCGCAATGTTAATTAAAAGAAAGTCTTTCGTAGTCCGAAATGATTTTGGGTTTTACTTCGCCGATTCTGGTACTTAAAGCATACAAATTCCGATATTTTTTATACTCTTTTAACGGTATTCGGTGACGTATTGCTTTTGTATATTGCATTTGAAACACTGCCTAGCATTGAGTACAAGGCGAACAGTGTTAGGAGGGTCTTAAAAGCAGGTACCGCAATCGTAATCCAAATTCAGAACCGAAACTGAAACTGTAATTAAATATACTTAAAGAACCAGTATAGTGAACGGATATTATGATTAACCAAAAGATAGTACGGGTACAGTCAGCTTTTGTCGGTACGTTGCAGTACCGTAGCAGTACAGGAATGTACCAAAGGCAGTACGGAACCAACCATCAAAGTAATTAAAAACAAATTGAAAATCGTTAAGACCTTAAGCGAAATAAATTCGTCTCGGTGTGAAATCAGGGGTACGTTAAAAGTATCTAGTTTAATTCGTGATGACGGCCAGGTATTAGAAGTTATCTAGTTTTTCTCTATCAAAAATCAATTTGTTTGTAACTCGGATGTCAAAGTCGAAAAATAAGAAAATAATATTAATAATTTGGCTATCGTTTTCAATAGGTTTGGTGTCACTGTGCCAGGGCGCGTACGCACAGGTTGTCTGTGTATACTTTCAGATGCGAGCCTTGCACGCGACGAGGGGCGCAAAAATATTATGATTTATTTTTATTATAGCGGGTAAAGTGGTCTTTACAAGCATCAAACAGAGGCGTAACAGGCGGCTCATCTAACTGCCTCATCCGCCCTACACTCCCCTCCCCCTACCCCCACCCCCCTGCCACCTTCCTTTCGCAACTTCCCCTCCCTCTAGCGTGGAGAAGAAGAAGCACAGCAACCACCCATTCAAATGCCCGCAGACGGGAAAAGCAAAAAGGCAGTTAGTTGGTTAGCAAAAGGTACGCGATGTGAATTTGGATGTGGATGTGGATGTGGATGCGAATGTGGATATGGATGTGAAATGTGGAACGTCAGGTGGTCGGGTGGTTGCGGGTGGGGCACACACACACACACACACACAGACACACACACTCAGAAGTTGTTAAATGGACGGGTGGATTTGCACTTGCCGCGCTGACTGTTATCTTCATTTTTGCTTTCAGTTATATTGCCTGGGCAATTCCTGTGGGAGTCGCCGCACAAAAGCAGTTGCGCTGCAAGCCCGAGCAGGAGCAGGAGCAGGCAGTCAGCAGTCGTCCAGGCTGAACACCAAATTGTATGCCCAGGCATAAAAAACAAGCGGATCAAACAACAACAGCAACAACAATGGCAAATCGAAAAAGACTGTTTTTCGCATTGACCATTGAAATTGCATTAACAGCGCAAGTGAGACAGCGACAAAGAGACAGTGTGTGTGAGAGAGAGAGGGAGATAGTTGAGCAGCCACCCCTCGACTCGCCTCGCTTTTGGCCTCTCCTTGGCCCCAGCTAATGGAAATCTGCGCATAATCCCCGTGAATTGATAAGATGGGCGGTATAAACTAGTTATGGCCATTAATACGATCAATTTGAGATGCTCACTTCGCTGCGAGTAAATAACAACCTTATTGCACATTTTGAAAACATATTTTGAAAAACAACAAAACCAAACACAATGCAACCCTCCTCAAATCAGCCACCACCCCAATCCCTAATTCACTGGGCATGTCTAATGGTGTTTGTTACCCGCCTTTCTTTCTTTCCTTTTTTTTTTTTTGGCTGAGCATTTGTAACTGATAATTGCAAAAGTTGTTGCCAGTTTTTCACGATGACATCCATCCCATCCCCCTCCACACCCTCCACACCCTCCACTCCCTCCTTGTCATGCATTAAATTTTACATATGCTCGGTTTTTCCACGCATTCGTTCGAAGGGGTTCGCAGTGTGGGTCAAGTGATCCGTTGATGTGCACTTTAAGCAGGTTAACCTGTTAAGTGCCGTCGCATCAACAGCAAAAAGGCAACAACAACAACAACAAAAAAGGGGTTTCAGCCCCCGTTCCCTTCCACGTACCCCCCCCACCCCACCCACTATTCAGTGACGTGTTTGACCTGAGCTCGGAGCTTATGTGGGAAGTTTGCCAGCTGGACAATTTTTAATTTTAAAAGTCAACCCGAAAACCGATTCTAAATCATCGCTAATCAAATATCAAGGTAAAAATCGATTTTACTCCATACTTTGAGCTAAGTTGAGCTATTCTTGGCGTCAAAAGTATGATGGTTTTCCAAATTTCAGGGCAATATTATTTATGCTATATAAAGTGGGACAAAATGTTATCAGCATCGGATGACTATATCGCTTGGCTTTCATAAAATCAATCGGTTGATTTTATTTTTAATTGGTTTGTGGAGCAATTTGGATGTTAGCCGGTTCACTCTTCGATGGTTCGAATCCGGCTCAGAATTGTTAAAGTAAACAGTACTTTTTCCGTCACTTTGTCTAACTGCATTTGTAACATTTTAAGGCTAGCTGCATTTTATTTTTAGCCAATTGGCAATCGCATCAGCATTCAGTCAAAAGTAACAGAAAAGTCAAAGTTTTTTTTAGGTATTTAAGTGCTTTGTAGTAAGTAGCAAGTAGTTGATTGTCATCGATTGTAAGCTGCAATTTGGATAATCAGGACTTAAGCGTGCACTAAATATTGTATAAGCTGAAATCAGCATTGGTGTGGGGAGGGCGTGGCTATCGGCTGGAGGCGGTGACGGTGACGGTGACGGTGACGAAGGCGAAGCAGTTGTAAATCAAATTACGATTAAATGCACTTTGCATGCATTTTAAAAATGGATGAGTCGAGTTTTGGCGAAAGTACAATTTAAAATCGTGAGTCGTGAATCGACTCTTCGTCGTCCTTGTTGTTCTTGTCTCCCCCCACCCGTTCTTCTTGTCGTGGTGTGCAATTGCCTCGTGTCCCGTAATTGCGCAACAATTTCCGACTGATGACCACGTTCACATTTGCATTCCATGCGCGGGTCCAAGCCCTTCCATTCCTGGCCATAATACCAACGCCATTTCACCCAGCTACACTCAAAAAAATAATAATCAAGTGCAAATTAATTTTCCCAATCGGCAAAATGTGCCCGTAAAGAAAACTCTCTAAAGAACTATTGTTATTATTATTATTATCATTATTATGAAGACAAACTCAAAGCTAATTGATTTTCACCGGGATAATGGGTAATATTTCGATAATTTCTTTGGGTGTAGGCGAATTCAAGTCACATTCATTCCTTCACGTGCTCATCGCTTATTGTCTTGCAATAAAAAAAGAGAGAAAGATATAAAGCTGAGGGAAAGAGAGAAAGAAAGAAAAGAAAGACAAAGGCACCACACACACAGACGCAGTACTAAATAATTGATGAGCAAAGGAACACTAAATAAATAAATGAATCAACATCAACGCAACTGAATCAAGCGAGCCAAAACAAAAAAACAAAAAAAGAAAAAAAGAAAAAAGAAAAAAATTAAGAAGCAAAAAAATAAATAAACCAAACTAAACTCAACTGAAGTGAACAGAACTGAACTGAACTGAACTGAGCTGAGCTGAGCTGACGTGGACATGGACGTGGACATGGACATGGGATATACCACATGGGTCATGGTGAATTGTAGTCCTTGCCAGGATAAGAGTGGGCCGTAAATTGTCATTGGATGACACAAAGCTTTCTGCACAACAAAATACACAAACACACACCCACACACACACACAAACACACAGACACACACAGCGACACACATCTACAGGAGGAAACCGCTAAACATTTACTAGAACCAACAGCAAAGGAGAACAACAATCAACTTGTTAGTTTATGATATACGGAGATACCCTATATAGTGTGTAAATGGGGTAGCACAACTCTTACACGCTTTCATTACTAGTTAATCAGTTAAGTAAATGCTTTTATCAACGCCTAGCTAAATTCCAAACCAATTTCAAGCAAATCTCTATTTCAAACGAGATTTGCTTTCGAAGCGTGAATCAAACTGATAGCAATACCCCTTAAAAATGGCATTAATATTTGTATTCAAATTAAATATGAAATTCACCGTTTATAATATAAGGTATATATACTCTTGATCTGCCGAGTCGACATTGCCATGCTCTCGAATTATAATAATAAATGTTTTAAATGACGTTTGCTGAGTTAGGTGACTTTGCAAATTACGAGACCCGATGAGTGTATCGATTGACTACCTCACGAAGGGCAAACCATTCCAAATATATAATCAGTAGGCTATCCAAATCTATTCATTTCCTTTCCGTACAGCGTTCTGGTTGCTCAAAATTTCATTCGGGGCAAGGAAAACAATATTAATAATAAAAAAAGACCAAAAAAATTTCCAATTTTTTTTTAGACCTTTATCAGTTTCGGTCTGGAATCACTTTTAGCATATATCCAATATATAATAATATTAGATAATTATAGGCCCGCAGAATTCAACTGTATTTTACTGCAAGTACTGGCTCCAAACGTTGGTGAGATGGCCAATATACGCAGTCTGGATAATATCATAAGCCTGCTCGAGGCCCGAAACGATAAGAATATGCAGCTGACCGAGGCGGAGATTGGCGGCTTGTGCCTCAGGTCCCGCGAAATATTTCTCGCCCAGCCGATGCTGCTGGAGTTGAAGGCGCCGTTGAAAATCTGCGGCGATATACACGGCCAGTATTCTGATCTGCTGCGTCTGTTCGAGTACGGCGGCTTTCCGCCGGAGTCGAACTATCTATTCCTTGGCAACTATGTGGACCGGGGCAAGCAATCGCTGGAGACGATCTGTTTGCTGCTCGCCTACAAGATCAAGTTCTCCGAGAATTTCTTTCTGCTGCGCGGCAATCACGAATGCGCCAGCATCAATCGCATCTACGGTTTCTATGACGAGTGCAAGCGACGATATAGCATCAAGTTGTGGAAGACCTTCACGGACTGTTTCAATTGCCTGCCAGTTGTGGCGATTGTCGACGAGAAGATATTTTGCTGTCATGGCGGACTGAGTCCCGATCTGACATCCATTGAGCAGATCAAGCGGATAGTGCGACCCACAGATGTGCCCGATCAGGGCTTGTTATGTGATATACTCTGGTCCGATCCGGATAAGGATACAATTGGCTGGGGCGAGAATGATCGCGGTGTTAGTTTCACCTTTGGCGCTAAGGTTGTTGACGAATTTCTGCAAAAGCACGATCTCGATTTGATTTGCCGCGCCCATCAGGTGGTCGAGGACGGTTACGAGTTCTTTGCCAAGCGGCAGCTGGTCACACTCTTTTCGGCGCCCAACTATTGTGGGGAGTTCAATAATGCCGGCGGCATGATGTCCATCGATGAGACGCTCATGTGCTCCTTCCAGATTCTCAAGCCCTTCAAAGAGCGCATAGAGGAGACTACAGAGGAGGCTACAGAGGAGGCTATAGAGGAGGCTACAGAGGAGTACACCAAGAACTATCGACCTATATAGCAATTCTCCTGTTCCAGTTCAACTGTGTTTCTGTTTGTATCTCTGAAGATTATGATCGGAATTGCCCACATAACGTATACCAAGTTTAGGCAATGAACACTGGACATCATCGTAAATGAACATCAAATAAATGGTAAAATAATAATCATAATAATCATTTTCATAGTGCTTGTATTTTGTATGTATGTATAAAGGCGAGGTTGCTTGACTAGGAGATACCCTGTAGACAAGACTTTTCTTTTCTGCAATTTTACTCTCTCTCAAATGACTACTGTACTTAAAACTACAGTTCGTTCCGAGAGAGAATTTTGATCTGACAGGCATATAACAGCTGATACTCCAGCTGAACACAATTTATAGGGTATACAAAAAGACGAGGGCTTTTTATTATTAATGCGAAAGTTGTTGGTTATATATGTTTCCGTTTGTTTGGTGTGTGGCAGTCGTTTTGTCATGGTGCAGTATTTAATATGGTTACATATTTAATCATGTCAATCTAGTGGTGATAAATGCCATAACAATCGATAACTAGGACGGCAATTCGATTAATAATGTATAAGTGCAAAGCGGCCCGCGGATTTCTGTGCATTATTAAGGGAGAAGAAGACCCCAAAAGTCGACAATGAGCTTGTGAGACGTTTTACATATGTATATATCCCTATCTGTTTCTCTATCTCTTTTTGCGCGAAGAATTTAGAGAAAGAGAAATCTGTAAAGAATATAAGCATTAGATAAAGGAATAAAGAATGAGATTCCTTCTCAATGAGAAACTGGAAACTAGGCAGACTTATTGAGAGAGCTATTAGAGGCATTTAGGTTTGCAGAAAGAGAGAAAGGGAGAGAGAGAGAGAGAATGAAAGAAAGTAAGGATAGATACGATAGAAGAGAGGAGGATTGTGACTTGTGAAGTCTCACAAAATCGCCCCATTGCTCATTGTGGGAGAAACGTGAAAGTGCAAAGGTAAGCTTACAAAGTAACTACATGAGAGAAGCACAGATTTGGTAGTGCCATGAGAGGGTGCTAAGCATTAAAAACGATTTCATTTGGTGCCTGTAACTTGTAAAAGACAAATGACTGATTAAAGACGAATATGGAGAAATATCAGGTCAATCTTATGCTTATGCTTAGAAATACAACATATTTGTTGTAGCTGTACCATGGTCGCTTTTAGGGCTACCCCCAATATATTAGAAACAGATACAGAAACTACTGATGGGTGGGTCTAGTGGTTTTTGACTAAGTGGAATTTGATTGCGTGTGGCGTGGCAATGGGGAAAGTTAACGATATTTACCAAATAATATGACCAGTTTTGTCGGGTCTGTTACTATTTGCTGGAGTTCTCATTTTTTTCTTTTCTTTTTTTTTTTTTCTTGCTGTTGTTTGGATTGCGTTTTCGACAAACACGACAAAAATCAAACAGGTGCACTAAATGAATTTCAATATGATAAACCACTTGTGGTTGCCGGTTACTGGTAGCCCGAACTACAAGTAGCTGTCAGTTGCCGTACCGGGGTACCGGGGTAGCGAGGGCAGCGAATAGCGGATATCAGGATTCAACTGTATGTTCACCCCGTTGCGGATGCATGGGCGTGTGTTGTGTGTGTGTGTGTGTTGTGTGTGTTTATGTTGAAAATTATTTGAGGGAAATTGAGCCATATGTTGCGAATACTAATGGATACGGTACGGTAACGGCTACTGGGCCCCTTTGGGCCCTCGGGCAGCAGTCCTGTGCGGCCGGAAATATGAAAGTGTAATTTAAATTGAATTAAGTGTACTTTTTCGGTTAGACTGGCGTGCCATATATATATATATATGTACATACATACATACATAAAAATATGTAGTATCTGCTGTAGGGGGTGAAATAAAAAAACCACCCGCTACCCGCGAAGGGGTCGGGGGTCAATCAAACTTTGCTAATGTTGTTTTGGTAGCTGGTGCAAAATCTGTGATAAATGCCTGCAAAGTGGCCAGCTACTATTCCCGTCATACCCCAACCCCAATCCTCGGGGCAATTTCTCCATCGCACTCAACCCCTGATCTGGTGAAAGCTGCTGCAACATTGAATCTGTTTAGAAAATTGATAATCACTGTTTGCTGCTGTTGTTGTTGTTGTTGTTGCTGCTCTCATTTGTAATTGTTACAAATGCTCGGCAGCCTTTCTGGCCAGCCGAGCCAGCCGACCCCACAGCCTAGACCAGGTTGCATTGAGTTTTATGATGGATATGATTATTTTAATTAGCATTATATTTGCTCGTTTATTTACCCCTTTGCGTTGCTCTGTCATAATTGGCTTTTCATATGCTCGCCAAACTTGCACATTTTGTGGGCCAAAAAATATGGAGGGAGGTTGGTGGTGGTTGGTGAGGCGGGGCTCTACTGTAAATTACTTTAATTTAATGAGTTTTGTTATGTTTTTTGCCAAGTGGGGCTGGTGCCGGGTATGCGACTGCGACTGGGACTGGGACTGGGTTGGGGGATGGATTTTATGGCATTTCGCATAACGCTTATGACACATGTTACCGAAATTGATAGACAGCAGCCATCAAATCAAGTGGAACATTTTAAAGTTGTACACTCTGCTATGGGGTTGACGAGAAGTGGCCAAAAACGGCACGAGCAGGCTGTGCAAGGGGAATGGTGTTTTATGGTATGCTGTGGTGTGCGGCAAGCTGCCTGGTACAGGTGATAGGCCCATCAAAATATAACTTCAAACCAAGCATTAGTGGAATTATGTTAATGGAAGGATTGTTGCGCAACTGAAAAGAGTGAAGATTGAACAAGTACAAAATAGAATACTGTAGTCGAGAGAGCTCGACTACGAGATACCGTGCACACAGCTCTATACGAACGGAGAGAAGCTGAGAGATACTGACCAGGAATATATATACATATATATATATATTGGGTTGGATAACGATGAATAATTTATCTAACAATTGCATTTTGTTTTCCACATGCAATTCAGAGATTTAATATTTGTAAGAACATCGATTATTTAATCCTTAACTTCATCTTCCTCAGCAGCAGAAGCGATCTGCTCATCTGTCATTATTACGCCCAAATTTTTGCTTTTTGATTGCTTTTGACGATGCATTCACCTTCTTTAGATCAAGTGTGAGATCGGTGAATATTTCTCCTGTTTTCATTGTGATAGTTTGTTGGTGGTGCTGCAATACTACCAAGTACTAAGTAGTACATAGACTCTACAACATGAATCTAAATAAAGTAAGTTTCAAATGTTACTGAGGCAAAAACAAAAACAAAAAAAAGCAGAAGAAATAAAAGGAGCCAGCCCGAATGGTCCAAGACTCTGGTTTATTTTCTGAGAATCTAAGGACGACATGTTGAAAGTTTGTATTTGGTCAATGCTTCGGTGGCTTACAATCATATCTGTTCAGGAATGAATCGGAGATGCTTTGTGAAAAATGGAAATCGAGGCAGTAATAATTATTTGAAAATCATATCAGAACGAATAATACAAAAATACTTTTTAGCTTATGCCGTAAAATGTGTTAGGAGACCAAAATCAAAACAGTTTTGAGTTGCATCGCGCAATGGACAGGGATCAGGATGAGGAGGACATGGAAGATGAATTCTCCTTTGCACACTTCCAGCATCAATGGTCCCGCTATTTGGCAGAGTTCGAGCGTCAACGTTTAGGACACGTGGACTGGCTGGAAACCGATGGGAGTCCAGGTCCAAATGCTAATGTGTGGAGGGGTCCTCGCTGGAGCCACTAAAATATTACTATTGGTTGCAACTGCAACCATGTAGGTCATTCCCACGAACCATTTTCAAATTGATTATAAATTTGTCCAAACGTAGGCGAATTGTACACTTGGAAAATAAATGGCACTGAAATTTGGATCTCGTCCTGAAAACTAAACAAATTTTCGTATTTATTATAAATAATGTCTATATATATGAGAAACAGTTTCTTATATTTTGAAATTCATTTTTATTAAAAAAATAGATTCTATCATAAGTTAATACATTTTCCAAATAAATTAGAAATGGCATCTGTTGTTTTTCGGCAGATTCATTTCTAAAATTCCGAATGAAGTAATACAATTTTAGATACAAGAATTATGTGTAATAGAAAAACTTCCTGTAGATTAAATATATTTTTTTTCTTGTAAAATTTTACAAAAAATAACCCTTAGAATTAAGAAAAGAAAAACCTGGTTTTTAGAAAGACATAAACTTGTGTTTTCTCTGAGTGTAGTTGCCTTAATATTTCACGTAAAGTCGCTAACTAATGTTTACACCAACTAAAAGGCTGTTAATGCAACTGCTGCCAAAATTCCCACCAGTTACGATTATTTATTTCACTCAAGACTAGCCAACAATTTGGCCACTACACAGAGTGAGAGAGTGAGCGAGTGAGAGAGTGAGAGAGAGAGAGAGACAGCGCATTGGGATTATTATGGGTGCAGAAGTACGGGCGTACTGTAATTTAGAGCAAGATAATCGAGACATAATCGATATGCGCTGGAAATAAGTCTCATTACTGGTCATGATTGTGCATTTTGAAGGCAATCGAGCTTTTCAGAGATTTTTTTCGCATATTAGCGACAGATAGAGAGAGAGAGAGAGAGAGAGGAGGTGGGAGTGAGAAATGCAATATATTTATAAAAATTTGTATATACCCTGAAATCATTAAAAATGGGTAAGCAGGGTATAATGGTTTTGTGCAAAACGATGTAACAGGCAGAAGGAGGCCAGGATCACAAATCTCATAAGGTATATATGTATATATGTTCTTGAACAATAGCTGAGTCATTCTAAACATGTCCGTCTGTCCATCTGTATCAGCTCGCGTGTATCAGATACTATTAGAGCTAGAGGAGACCTCAAATTTGGGCTACACGTTCTCGTATACCCTACGCAGAATATGTTCTCTTCATTCAGTGCGGGCTTTTAAATAAATATATGCGTTGCATCCTTACATTTGAGTGTCCAGCATATATTTAGCAATTGTTAGTTGCCTTGATTTTTGAAAGTACACCAACTACTAAGAATACAACTTATAAGTTTGTTCTCCCAGGAACAAAAAACACATCACATCATTCAAGAGATCGATTTGATTGCTATTGCAATAGCGATTGGAATTGGGATTGGGATGCTCTCAAGTGCCTGGGCTACTACACTAAGTGTAGAACGCTGTTGCTGCACCTGAGACCCAAATTGTTCGGAACTGATAGACGGAGTGGGGCCGTTGGTTGGTTAACATTCTGTCAGACTCAAGTATGTGTTGGGACGAGTGTTTGCTGAAAATTAAAGCCCAAACGAGCAGCAGACACACAAACACGTCAAGCAAAGGGAATGGAATGGGTCGTTAGCTATAGGGTAGCGGTAGTCGTTGTGGTAGTGCGAATGGGAATGGGAATGGGGTTGGGAATGGGAAAGGGAACCCACAACAACCACCGGCGTCGATGGCGCGTGGACAGCGCGCACTTTCGTCATGCTCGATTGTGCCGAAAACAAGTGGCATTACAACAACATGAACTGGGAACATATAACTACCCAACAACTAGCTATGGGAGATACAGGAACAGGTTGCTTATGTAATTTGATTACAATCAACTTCTAATAGAGTTCCAACCACCAGGCGTACCGGGGAACACCGGGTAGCTAGTCAGCCAGTCAGCCAGCGGATATAGCGCGACAAAAATCGGGCAGACCTCCTCCTCCTCCTCCTACCCTCCGGTAGTGCTAGTGGCCAAAATGTGCGACTACCAAGACTCGATAGTCGTTGGGTGGGTGGTGTGGGGGAGGGGGCGCGACCCGCCTTGAGCTTGAAGTACTAGCGGTACAATACAATTAACGACACGAATCATGATGTGCTTACCTGGCAAACGACCGTCACGTGGCCCGTTCCCAGAAGGCTTACACGTCACAATTTTAATTTTATTAAAGAAACATTTCAAATTAACCACACACACACACTGACACACACACATACACACACACACACACACATGCTCGCACAAAAGCGGAAATTGAAGTTGTCGCCGTTGTTTTAATCAGAATGACTCGTCACAAAATGCTGTGTAGCGTAGAAGCTTGCAACGGCACCTAAACGGATAATATTTCACATCCGCAACACACACACACAAGCACACACACCCGCACACATACACACAAAGTGGCCAAAATTAAGGTGAGTGCAATCATCCATTTGAGGAAAATTTCCGGTTACAATTGTTGAACAATCCTTCAATTTTAGCAATTGCTGCTTTACTATTTATATGCTTGTGATGGGAGTGATTATAAATCAATATATATACATATATATATATACAAATACATATGTATATATATATAAATACATACATAAGCTCAAATTACATTTATCTGCTTAAGCTCGGATTGTGATTTTGTTTCGAATTTTAATTAATTTCAATTTTCTTTTTTTTATATGCATTTGAAGACCACCATGTGTAGGGTCTACCAATGGGGATATCCAAACTTTGACATCACACCATCGATATTTATCGATGATATACAAAAGTATTAACCACTTGAAAGGATACGATAATAGTGAGCAAGCTGAATGATCACTTGTTTAAAACTATAAAGTTACACTATAATTATCTCCCAAATCAAAATTTTGATGAGCATTTCTATGAAATGCCTTTTATTTCAATTCAATTAGAGCTAGTTAAGTTGAGTTAGTTTAAGTTTAGTTTGGCTAGTTATTATTGTCAAATTCAAAATCTGGAGTTTAATTTAATCTAAAAACAAAATGTTTGCCACAGTTCTGAAAATTACCTTTACCAGAGACATCACTTCGATGATCTGAGAAGTCAAAGTGTAGCGCAACTTACTTGGATAACTATTTATTTATTTTTTTTTGGGGTGGCTTCATGCTCTGTGACTTGTTAGATCTACTATGCCCTCATCTGAGCCTATGGCGCTTCCCTCAACCCTATTTCCTGCAGGAATGCGAGTATCATTTTCGGCCTGAGGGTTTCGATGTGTTCCCTAGGGTACTACTTCTGCTCCTGGCCAAGGCCAATTATAATAAAATCGGAAGAGTTTACTACTGGCTATACCTAGTTCATCTAGTTGGCTTCTTGGTCTACGACGTCCTTTCCAGAGACCGGATAGTATTAAATGTCTGACTATAGTCAGCTAGAGATTTGGCTTATGTGAGATGTCGTGGATAACAATTGTAGCTTATCAAGTATTGGTATAGGTTGAATATCGAGCTTACCTGTAATGGACGTTGCGGGGGACCACTCATTGAATGATGATGGTACATCACATCGTGCTTGATTTGGGAGGGCATTTGGCTATGTACATGCTGGGCTTGGTGCTTCTGTATGTCGACGGCGGCGAGAGCTTCCGCTCTGCTGAGTATGCCATCGTTGATACCCGCAAAAATATCACCCTGTATCGAAGAGAACGAACACAAATTAGTCAACTACTCAAACAGGCTGTTCGACTTACAATTAGAACCGAACACTCTTACTTAATACAAATATCGCAAAAAAACATATAGACAAAATATAAGAGACGATTTGGTGTGCGACGTCAACAAAAACTTTTGACTCTTCAATCGGTATTATATGGATGGAAACCTTAGTCAGCATTTATTTAAATATATTGTATGAAATCATAGTTTGTGTTTCGTTTTTTGTATTGGTATTGGTTTTTTTCTGCTTTTGGTGCGTATTAACTTACATTCTGACGTGCTGACCACGAATTGCATAATAGGGAAGCATCTTCTAATAAACGACTCTGAAAAGACGAGACAAACAGGGATAGTATATGTATGTACGAGTTTAGTTTCAGGGCGGGCGGTTATGGGGGGTTGGGTGGGGAAATAGCATCGAACTTAATTACACAATTTTGAAAGAAACATGCATGAATTTAGAGGCGGAAATCTCTTGATGTGTGATCTCTCAGTTCGACTCGTATAACCCACAAAAAAAAAGGGTAAATATCTTAGAGGAATATTCGTTTTTAGAGAAACAAAAATATATATAAATTTTTTTTGATCAAGAGTCTCCATTTTATACATTCAAGATTTCAAATTTGAAATGTAACTTCTTATATACCATACACAGATGAAGTTTATTTTAAGTTATCGATACAAATCGATTACCGGATGCTACATCCAAACACACAACTCCAAAGATATAGTCTTCCAAATGACATATAAAATACATAGACATATTATTGATTAACTGTTCAAATTTAATTAAGATATAATAAGCATCACAGATTGTGGAAGTATATTTTGTGTTAAAAAACCGGGTTCGGGGCATCTCTCAGTCTCTTACGGGTTCAAATGGAGTGTTTTGCTCGCTTTTCCTCTTTAAAGATGCTATCGAGGTAACTTGTCGAATCATTTGTGCATCTTGTACCTGATATTGATTTTTGTTACTGTTACCTCCTCCCCCGCGAACCCCCAGCAAGCCCTACCCTTAAGGGCCTTAACGCCGTGTTTGGGTTCTAAATAAATAATATTAAAAATTCCTTGGCACTTGTTTGGGTAGCGTCGATGTGCCGATGTCGCCATTGTGGTCCTTAGTCCTTCCAGTTCATATCGATTTTATATGCTAGATACATATATATATATATATATATATGAAACGCGCCCGAATTTTACAGTTAATCAATTATTTACATGCGCACAAAACTTGAAAATACGATGGCGACGAGGACTCAGAACATAGGACTCAGGACACAACAGTCGCTCATTTGGCTGTGAAGGTTTCCCAGGCGAAAGGAGTCAATAGCTAGCTAGTAGAGAGCAGCGACAGCAAGGACTCTCCCACATCGATGGCAACTCCGACTCCGACTCCGGCGCAGAGCTCAGAACTCAGAACTTCGGACTGGAGGGGGACGACCGCAAAAAGCGTACGGCGGCCATTCAAGAAATCAAAATGTTGCCCATTTTTAATGTACATTGCGCCATCGTTATCTCTAGACGTATGTATATATACATACATATATATATATATATATATATATATAAATTTACATCTACATGTGTATATGTGTATATCCCTCTGAGAGTGACAGCCGATTGTTTGCCCGGCTTGCCTCATTGCGACGAACGGACAAGCTAATGTCCACCGATTCCTAGTCAGTTGTTTTCAGGTCGAGCCCCAGCACAGTTAAAGCAAACCCTTCCCATTCCACCACTCACCACTCACCACTCCCATAATAATTACAACTTCTGGATAGAACAAGTAAGAGTTCTGTAGTCGAGTGAGCTCGATATACCCTGAGCCCAGCTCAGGTTAAATATATTCCAGTCTAATCGACAAATTTCCCTTTAAACCGTTTTGCACACTCAAATGTAAGCATGCCTGGAATTGCTCTCATTTCTTATGTATGTGTGTATATTTGCCTGGCTGTGTATTATATATCAATTGGAAGGCTATGTCTTTGTCTCAGAATTGTGGCGGAAATCGATTTATATAGTTTATTCAAAATAAACTTGACTTAAACTTGATTTACAAGATGTTATATTCCAAATGTCTCTGAGATCGGCTAGCTTATACAGACGGGCAGACGGATAAAGCTATATTGACTCGGTGATTGTTGTTTATCATGAATATACATATATATATGTATATATATAATTTAGGGGAAGATGTTTCCTTCTGCCTGTTACATGCTTTTGCACAACTTCCTTATACCCTTATATATAATGGGATCAGATAATAATATTCAATACAAGTAAGATACAATTTAAGAAAGATTCAAATTCTTATCAGACAACCATAACAATCAAATGTATGCGTTCTCGTTTGTTTCAACTAATAATTGCAATTACAAGTGAGACAAAGATGTACTTAATCATTATAATTCAAAGAATGTCAGCCAGCTGGACATAAGCTAACCTAACCTTTCAGGGAAGATACTTCCACAACTACACCTTGAATAAAAAACCATGATAAATGGTAAAGTTGGCTTATGCTGAAAAGTAGGCAACAGTTTTTCAGTGGCGAGGAAAACAAAGAGCAGCCGCTTAACAAGAAATTAATTTATGAATTTGAATTAATATGCGCACTCATTCATCAAAATTATTGCAGCCGGCAACCCGCAGCACCCCGCAGCACCCCGCAGCACCGCGTAGCAATACCGCAGGGTGGCCACGTTGCGAGTTTGTGTTCCTTGACCTGACCCCACTACGAATTCGAATGCATGCCCATATCCATATCCATATCCATATACAAATACAAATACAAATACAGATACAAATACAAAGACAAATTCACCAATAGGTATGTATTCCAAAGGGGGGTCCCGGGGGTGCTTGGGGGATGCGGTAGTGGTACACTGCTTTAAGGCCGCAGTGCAGGTTGACACTTGCACATAAATTCTTTATTAGTGTTATAAATTAATCAAGTTAACGGCTGCCCTGCTCATTCATTCACTTATTTTCCTTCTCGTTTCACACGCTCTGCTCTGCTCTCTCTCTTTCTCTCTCTCTCTCTCTCTCTCTCTTTTTTCGCCTGTCTTGTTATGTGTTATTTTCACTCTCACTCTGTGCGCTTTTCCGTGTGTGTGTGTGTGTGTCTGTGTGTGTTACTTTTTTTTTTTTTTTTTTTTTTTTTTGCTTGTCAGCCATTTAATATTTATGATGTGTGTAAACAGATACGCAATGAATGTTGAATGAATGTTGAATTTTATCGATTCTGACTGGCGACTGCAGCCAAAAAACCTAATGCAAAAAAAAAAAAATCAAAACAAACACCAACAAGAAAGGCAACTAAATAAATACATAATAACTTGTGCAGCTTTAAGTGCAATAATTTGGCTTAAATCAAGTTGACAGAGCAACTTCAAATGTTCCACTGATGTAGTTATTGGTTTTGCTGCGATTTTCAGCAGAATAAACAACAAATATATGAATGCTCTTTCGCTCTGCTCTGCTCTGGTCTGCTGTGTCATTTAGCCAGCAAAGGAGCATAGCACAAGCCGTATAGCTCATTCTGCTACTGCCACAACCACAGAGCGCACAGTGGAAATTCTTTTGCTTTTGCACTCATTATACCTATATATATATATATATATATATATAGGTAGAAAATGCTTGTTGTATATGGTATACGAGAACTTACATTCCAAATTTAAAATTGTGGCAAGTTGAATTGTATCGGAAATCGATATGCGTCAAACTGCGCTTGTTATCGATCAAATGAAGTAAACCGAATCTGCCCGAGGTGTACGAGAGCTAATATTGCAAATAACAAATCTGAGCTCTTAAAGTTTAGTCCAGTCTGGCTGACTAGTGATGCTGCTCAGGAATATATATAAATATCGGAGTCGGAAACGTCTCCTTCAATGCGTTACAAATTCCACTTCTATTTTATCCCCAATCAATAATAGCTGCACAGGTGAAATATTAGTTTATTAATTTATTTTTCTTTATTGGTTTTTGTCTCAGCAGCATTTGAAACTAATTTTATTTAGATTCAATATTTGGGTGGAATACTCATCAAATGAGCAAATCTCTCATTGGCTGATCGTGGGCATGGCAGAGGTCGATGGAAGGAAAGAGGCAGTGGAAGAAACAGTGGAGGGTGCAGATAATGGGGAAGAAGATGATAAAGAGGAGGATTGAGGTGAACAGTAAGAGGAAGCGAAGGTATCGAAAAACTTACAAATATCAATAACCTCAAAAACGTTTAGAAAATTGTCTCTGAATTGCAAATAGAATGGAAAAAAAAACAACCTGAATAAATACATAAATTATATATATATATGCATTCGGTATATATATATATGCATTCCTGATCATCAACATATGTCCCTGTTCCTTATTGTTTCTGAATGAGCTGCATTTTTGAATAAGAAACCAAATTAATCAGATTCATCGGAAGTATTTGAATTAAGCATAATTCAGACTCCAGCTCGAACGGAGTAAATCACTCGACATTCACACATTTATTCTTACTTTTTTGGCTTGGCTTGTATGTTTAAGGTGGCTAATTTACAGGGTATCTGGGCAGTCGCTTAGATCAGGGCAGCGCACTCTTAATGCATTTTCAGAGCGCTGATCGCTTTTTGATTGGTTTGTGGCGCGTTTAATTGGCACATTTGTTGCGGCCATTTAATGCAGTTTATGAATATTTAAATCAAATTAACGGCAGGTCTCCCGTTTAGCGCTCAACGCAAACAACTGCCAACTAGGGGAGTGGCGACAGGGCAGGGGGAAGGGGAGGGGGAAGGAGGGCTGTGGTGTCCTGGTCCTTCTGCTTGTCCAGTCGACCGTTTGTCCATTTGTCTCTTTTTTTTCGCTCTTTTTTGGTTTGTGACAAATTTCCATTTAATGGACTGCAAGGCGTTAAGTGTTTGCTGTAACCAGCCAAAGAGCAATCCCCTCGCACCCCCTCCCTTCACTGCGATAATGCGCTCAGTTCAACCAAGGGTAGTCAAATAAATCCTATAAATCCGCTGCTTTGATCATTCGCCTTTTGCCCTACGCTTTTTGCGCTCTCTCCTTCTGAAAGCCGAAAAGTGGCCCAATGCAGAGTGGGGGTTGTTGGGTTGAAGGAAGGTGGATGTAGATAAAGGAACGAGGGCGAGGGCAAGGGCGAGGGCGAGGGTGAGGGCGGGGGGAGAGTTTGCTTCTTGTTAAATCCGATAAGCAAATGTACTTGTTGTTGTCCCTTTAAGAAGATGCGACGCGTTCGTTGTTTTTATTTACAGTAAGTGTTTTTAAAGTGCCCCGTGCTCAGATTAAAATGAGCTACATCTCAAGGGGCTGGGGCTGGGGCTGGGGGGTGATGGTGAATGGTGTATGTTGCATGGTGGACGGGTGGTGTGGGTTGCTGTGGGATGTGTGCCGTTGCATCAGGTGGAATGCGAACTGTGTGCGCTGCAAGCAATCAACTTTTTATACCCTTTTATATATTCATTAAGAAATCGGTGAAGTTATGTAAATTAATCTAACAGCCTAACAGAAAGGAAACGTCCTTGCCATGCAGATAGTTTTTTGTTTGCTTTAACGTTTAACTCATTTCATGTATTTTCACACACAGTTGCCAGTTGCCAACTGGCAGTTACCAGTTGCTTGATCAATTTAAATCCACCACACACACACACACAGCTGTTGTCTAAACGACTTACACACACAGACACAATTCTACTCATAAGCATAATGGAGAGATTTTGAACCTCAGCCCAATCTTGTAGAGTTAGTCTGTACTCCTAAGCCTAAAGCAATGAAAACAGTTATATAACTGTAACTGTTTTTGCTGCTGCTGCAAATGCATCTAAATGCACACGTAAAGAGAGAGAGAGAGGAGCGCGCTCATTTGGAGAGTTCGTTGGAGTGCGATCCACATGCAATTGCATATTGCTATGGCAGCTAATTAGCCGTTGTTTAATATTATTATGTAAGCAGTAATGCGCATAATATTAAAACACGTATCTCTTCTGCATTTGCTGCTGACACTCTCCACTTGTAATGTGTAAAGTGAAAAAAGAATAAGGGAATGATTGTGCATTATTTTCTGCTTGTTGCTGTTGTTTTGCTGTGGATAGCAAAGAGTTGAAGTGTGTCAAATCGAAGGAGAGCATAAGATATCTCTTTATTTAATTGTATTGTGTGTTATTTAAGAAGTAAAGTGCAGGAAATGGTGATAAGTGGAGAGAGGGTGTTGTCAGAGGTGATGCCAATGAGTGCATTGTTTTATTTTCTAGAATTTTTTCATATTCATGGCAAGCATGTATCCTGCCTGGGTGCAGGGTATCTGCATGTCGATCATGTGTGCCATTTGTGTGTCCCTTTTTTCTTCTTCCTCGCTCCTTATTTGACTGGAAAAAGGCTTCTGTCTGTTTTTCGCTCTTTTCCTTCCTTTACTCATTTATGCATGCAGCTCTCTCCATCTTTGTCTCACTCTCTCTCTCTCTCTCTCTCTCGCTCTCTCGCTCTGTCTCCCTCTCCTTCAGTTGAACATTTTTTCATGGCGCCCAACGTTTTTTGTTGTTGTTTGTTTGTTGTGTTATTTGTCACCCAACAATAGTTAATAAATATTTAATGCACATAAATTACAAAACGCTTTTCAAGGTTACGCCCATCTTTTGCTAACTTGGCGCCATTAGCGACACCAGCAACCAGCAACAACAACAATAGAAAAAAGACAACCCATACACTCCTCCCTCCCCCCCTTATTGCCACAACCAGCCCCTCCCCCTACCAAATAGAGCCCATAACAATACCATTAACGATGAGCGGCTGACATTTGAGCAATAATTAAGACAAATATTTATTTGCTACTTATTTTAAGTTCCATTTTCCCATTTATATATATCCTTTACTCAGTAGATGAACGGGTAGCTTCAAGCTCTCTGCTAATTTTGTTATCTACATTCATAATCAACTTATAAATATATTTCATCTTAGTGTTATAGAATATATATTATGGACATATGAAGATATATGCATGCAAAAAAGCTACAGGGTATCTTCTAGTCGGACGTATTATGTATTATGCTACTTATTGCATATTTTTTGCAGTTATCTCTCTGATGGTTATTATGAAGTCGAGCCGGCTCATTGAGTAAATACAATTTCGGGTCATTTTTAACGTCGAAATATTGGAATGGGTCTTCCAAACGGGGAAACAAACCTTAGAATACCAGAAAGAAAACAAAAAACAGAATCTGATGCCAAATCAACGAATTACGAAGAACACTTTGGGTTGTGGCTTATGATTCCCAATTAAATAGAGTTGCAAATTAATCAATGCCAAAGAAATATGCAAGTGTTATGGCCAAAATAAGGTTTGTACATTGAAAATTTGCATTCATAAAAACACATATAGGACTTTTTTTGACGCTGTGTTAATTCATTTATTGCAACGAATTCCTCTGACAAAGACAGACATGTTTGGGCTACTTTTCCGCAGCTATATATATATATATATATATATTGATTATATATATATAATTGAACAGACATTGATTCGAATACATACTTTGAGAAGGTGAATTTTTGAATACCATTTTTAGATACCTATTAAGTACGATAGGTTGAACTGCCTTGCTTGTATTTATCAGACTAGTTCTTGATTTCAGTTCGATTCCTATCAAAAAGCAATTATTGAATGCCTCAGCAGATCTGCCGATAACAAAGTTTCACAATAAATAAAAAGAAAAAATTGATTTATTCCTCTGAAACTTAAATGGTGTATTTGTCCGATTTTAATAGGTAGGTCTAAGACTAACAATTTGTGGTGAAAATTATAAATGTAGTTAAAAATTGTAGCTTTTATTGCAATCGGAAATCGATTTTTATAGATATGCGCGCAGTTATCGATAGAATTAAAATAACTTGATCTGCGCATTTCATGCGACATTTTAGATCTATAATGCCAGAGAGTATAAAAAGTTATATATTTCTCATCATAGTTCACATAGCCAGCAGGAAATTCATCTAGGCATATTAAAATACTTTTAAGGTAACAATACTTGTTGTGAAAATACAAATTTGGAAAAAAAATCGTTCTACAAAATAAATATTACTTCGAATAAAACGATGCAATTGCGATCAGGACGCACAGTAAATAATGTGGAAACACGACCAAAACGCGGACATGGAAAGCGACCAGCAGCGATTCCAGCAGACGCCGCAGTCCCCAATCAGCCCGTAGTTCCCAATCATGCTGTAGTCCCCAATGATCCCGTAGATGGAGCAGCTATAGAGAATCTTCCTCAACCAAAGCCAAAGGTATGTCAAGATTTAATAGTTAACTTATCAGTCAGTGTGAGCTTAACAACATTCTCTTTCCAGACTGGCTTGGCTGGATATATTGTTGATCCGGCTAATAATAATAATATTGTTTATCATATTTACCATATCTAAGATTTATGCATTATTTTGTTGATTAAATTATTGCTCTGATTCTGATGCTGATGCTGAAGAACAGGCTTAAGTAAACCTGATACGAGATTTCATGGAGAATTGCATATTTGGGCATGTTGGGTGCTCCAAACTGCTTAAACTCTTAAGAATGGTATTACAACTATGCCTTGAAGTGTGTAACACCCATTTCTTTTGAGTGTGGTGTCTTTTGCATTAGGCATCGCATTCAATTGGTTGGATATGTAGAATAGGTGGATGTAACTTTCCATTTCTGGCAATTGCATAGCCATAATAAATTGCCTGAGTTGAGCTACACATTAGCCACTCAAAACCAAACTGAATATTATTACTACATACATACTTGTATATATATATATATATACATACATTTAACTACGAAATGAAAGTGGTATTTTTGAAGTGAGCTCATAGACCAATAGGTCCACAGTTCCGTTGCAAAATTTGTATTGCTGAACTTTGAGACACATTGCAAATAATCTATCTTTCAAGTATCGAAATGAGGTTTTATCGATTTGCATCACCACGTTCTAAAATTTATTTTGATTGACCAACAAACAAATATTCACAAATATTTAGCTAATTTTAGAGCACTTAAAGCAAAAAAGTTGTAAGTTCAATTCTATTTTGCTAGGAATGCTTAAGAGGAACATTTGAACTTTGCTCACTGATAGAC
>JAWNKZ010000064.1:32900000-32912500 GCA_035041615.1 Drosophila anomalipes | reverse complement strand
TTTAAATTCATATATATATATATATATATATATATATATATAGCTTGTTAAGCTTTGCAGTGTATCCTCGGTAATTGGTAACACTTGCTTCGTAACAAACAAAAAAATTATAATACAAAAAAGTTTTATTTTCAATATATATTCTCATCAAGTCTCCAAAATTATGTTTTCAATAACTTGGCCCTTTTTGCTCAATTATCGAGCGTCCACTGTAGATGCATACACACCTACATACATGTTATATACCCTTAAAAATATTGTATTATTATATTATATTTCAAAACTTATAATTTTATTTCATTTTCAGCAAATATTTTTCTTAAGCAATTTAATTTTAAAATTCTAAAATTTCTAAAATTTAAAAATCGTATTTTTCACAGAAATTCTTGTCGTTCTCTTATTGCTAAGGGATATTATTGAAAGCCCCTTAAAACTTGTCGATGAAAATCATTATTTTCAAATAGTATTGATAATAAAATGTGTGCTGATTAAATAATATTATATTCATTCAATCAATTTTTAATTATTGTTTTTTTGCATAGTTAAGACACTATTGTGCAAAGTACAAAACAAATAAACATTTGTTTGTTATAATTGTTTATATTGTTGTTTCGCATTGGTGGCGCCATCTATGTGTGCTGGCTAAATCACTGCTCTTCAAATTTCAAAAGCTTGCAGGACCTTTGTGCGGTAAGCTGGATGAAAAAGTTGCTGGTATTGATGAAACGTTGCTTAAGCTTTTGCTCGAAGCTTGCGTGGCCAAGCACAAAAGCTAACAGGACATTTAATCCTGGCTAAATTGTAGCTTAATGTAGACTAGACCTTGAAGTTCAAAGTTTTATTAGGTTACGCGTTGCCCGATAAAGCTTTAACCGCAGGAAAATCCTTGAGCGCAACCCCAATAATGGAAATACAAAAAGATATGGTTTTTTGTTCGTTTTGGTTTTTGTACAATTTTGTAACATCATCATTTGTTTGTTATATTCAATAAATTTTTCAATTGTAGAATCGTGTGTATAAAATTTTTTACAAGGATAGTCGAGTATTCGGGAGTACACAGTATAAACAGAGTAATATCAGTGGAATACACAGAAATATATATATATATATATATATAAATATATATATACATGCATATACATATAATACACATAGATATACATATACATATATACAATTATGCATATAAACGTATTTAGTATGAGCGATGAAGCACAACATGGCGTATAATGAATTTAATAAATTCGTTCAGGAATCATAATACCTTTTAACTTTTAACTTTAAACTGTTTTCTTCACTTCACTTTACGTTCGTTGCTCGCATTATTGTTACAACTTCTACAACCTATGCTAAAAAAATAAAAAAAAAACAAAAAAAAAATGAAGCCGTACATTATCATATATAACTCTATACGTATCAGAGAGCTGTGCCGATATACATACATATATTGATAACAATATTCACTTAAAGCTTTCTTGTTCTACGCGTCCCCATTTTGAATTAGGTATATCTTGAGAAAAGTTCGTTTCTTGCAATGCCAAGTAAGGAAGTTAGCATATATATATATATATAGATATATATAACAAACTAACTAAATTCTTATTGTTTCTCAAGCCACCATAATCTAACCTAACCTACTTGGCCTTCATTTCTCTGAGTGCATTTGAACTGCCCATCAGAAATATGAAAAAATTGAAGAGACATTGGGATGATGTTGTCTGGAATATATCTACTACATCAGAGTTAGATATAAGTATATATACTCATAGCCTAACCCGAGAGAGGGAAACATCTGTTTCGCTCTCTTACTTAACTCTCTCTGATACATATCTATATATATAGATATATATATATATTTATTTTTTTTAACTAAGTAATACGCTAAAAGCAGCAGCGAAAGTAAAGGAAAATCGATTACAAATATTATTGTGTTCTTTTCTTTTTCTACTTGTTGTTGTTGTTCTTCTTCTTCTTCTTCTATAACTTATACATTTTCTTCGATTGTGATCTAAAATGGTCCTAGTTAATTTTGACTTGGGCAGCAGCAAAGATGTGTTGGCGAGGAGAAAATATATATATATATATGTATATATATAGAACTGTTGTTGCTCTTAGGTGGTTTTTGTTTTTAAGTATTATTTTTGCTTTGCTTTGCTTTGCTTTGCTTTGCTTATTGCTCGTTGCTCAAAAATCGTCGTCTTCTGTGAAATGAATTTAGTCTAGGTTCTTAATCGTAAAGTGGCTAGGTGGCTAACTGTTGTTAATCCTGTCGGCCCAGCAAACTGTAGACAATGCGACGACGCGTGCCAAGCTCCGCCCGCATCGCATCCGTATACGGATCGAAGGAGAGGAGTCGCTTCTTGCGCCGGAAGATGCCCTCCTTGCGCATGATGGCGCAGCGCAGCAGGGCCTCATTGATTGGATAGTCGAGGAAGTCGAGTATTTGGCGCAGCTCCCGCTCCGTATTATGCACCAGATCGTCATAGAACACAACCTTAATGCTGCCAGTGAAATTGCGTGCCCAGCTGAGATTCATTGTCTCCCAGCCCTTGAGCTTATTGCTGACAAACTGTTGCCAATCTGCAAAGAAACACGAACAGATAATAAGACGACAGTGAAATGAGTTCAAGGATTAAGTTTTGGGTGTGCCATGCAAGTACCGATCAGCGCGGACTAACTGTTATATATATATATATATATATATATAACAGTATAAGAATCGGAATCGGAATCAGAACCGAAATTGAACTTATTTTTTTCTTAACTCACACATGATATACATAAGACACGTGAATCACATACGTACACCTAAGTAACGGGATCAGTTTTAATGACACGGGATCAGTTATAATAATACAGACAAATAATATCAATTTATAAATTTAGATTCTGATTCCGATTTCGATCCTCATTCTGAATTCTAGACTGAATTCTGGACTCGCTTTGACACTCTCGTTAATTGCGTTGCACGATTCTGGTTCCGTTTCCGTTTGCTATTCGGTTTCCAGTTGTTGAATACGATTGCTTAAGTGCTCTTACATTTGCCCTTTGTGCGCCTGTAGCGATCGGGTGATGCGAATCCAATATGACCGCCGCTCTGGCGATTGAATTCGGCGATGATCGCCTTTTCGGGATCGCGCACCAAGAGTATTGCTTTGGAGAAGGGCGCCCAGGCCTTGGGGCCCCATTCGTGCGTCTTTACCAATAATACTGAGCTATTGCACACGTTCTCCGCCGGGAAGCCCGTCTTTAGCAGGCCGTAGTCCTTGTAAATGCTGCCCGTCAATATGCCCGTCGCCTGCTGCAGCAGATATCGTAGCCACGTGTTCCCACTCCCCGGAAAACTGGCCAAGGCGGTCAACAAGGGTGATGCAGACATACCCTGTATACCCTGTACACCCTGCAAGCCCTGTAACTGCAGACTGGCACTTACATCGCTGGGCAGAGCAGCTGCAAAGGGAGGCGATTCCATTATTAATCAGTTAAATCTCAATCTGTATATGTATATACATATATATGCTTGATTCAAGTACTTAATTAAACACTTAATTACTTGAAGTAAGAGCTTTAGTTCTTATCGCTTGTAGCCAATACTCACTGTAGTAGTCGCCCGCCTTGTAATCCGTGTAATTTGGAAGATCGCGATTTAGATACTTGAGGTCGCGACACCAGCGAATTGTCATCTTGCGACTGGGCATGGGGAACCGGGGACTATGAAAGCTGGAGAACTGCAAGCACACAAAACACAAACTTCACATATAGAGAAAGAGACAAAGAGAGAAAGAGAGAGAGAGAGAGAGATAGAGAGAGATGTCACCTCGGCAAATCGCTCGATGCGTGTGCGTTTTGGATGAGAGCCGGGTATATTGTTCATGGATAGAAATAGGACACCGCCTATATAGATGATGATTGTTGCCGAGACACCGAAAAAGCGCCAGCCTTGCAGTGCCATAACGCCGCCTTTGCATTACTGACAGAGAGAGAGAGAGAGATAGAGAGAGAGAGAGAGATGAGGATATATATATATATATATATATATATGTATATATATATGGTTGATATTTGTATACATAGTAATTATGACAATTGCTTACTTCAAGTGGCCAAATTCTGATAATGCTCTCGCTTGGTCTAAAAACAAAGCCCCACTGAAACTGAAACTGAAACTGAACTGAGCTGAAAGTAAACCAAAAGCCATGATTTTCATACCCTGCAGCCATTATAATTGCGAAAAGGGTATATATAGACTAGTTGCGTCAAAGTATCTACAGACAGATGAAAGCAATTTCGGTTTCATTACGTATATATATATACATATACATATATTCGAATCGATCTAGCCTTGTCTGTCTGTCTCTCCGTGAAGAAGACGGAGTCGGAAACATTCAGTTTACATTTTATTGATGATTCAACTCCCCGAATATCGCACTGATTTTTAATATATGTACCTCGAAATAATGGTTTATAAACAGTACAAATTTCGTTTCAGATCGGCTAAGATATGCAGATTTTATTAAAAAAAAATGCATTTAAAAGCTGTCTGTAGCGTATTTCACAGTCGAGCTCTTGCGACTAGAGCAATCTTACTTGCTGTTTTTTTTTATTTTGTTGATTTTGCTATGGAGACGATACCAAAAAAAAAAACAAGAGGGAAATGAAACAAAATGCGCAAGGACTAAACGACGCCATTGCCTCAATCCTCAATTCACAATTCTGAAGCCTCGAGCCTCAGCTCTTTTACTGGCAACCAACGACCACCAATCCCCACCCCACCTCCCTTCACCCCTCACCCCATAACATCGACAACGCCCCAAACGGGGTCGCACTTGAACCGCAACTGAAAAAAAAGAATAGACAACTAGACGGAAGGAATGTCTTAGCTATGCCGAAGATTAAATACCCTTGCAGTGCAAAGTTCAGCCTCTCACCGGGCGAATACGGTGCAGCCGGCAACTCTAGAGATATTTTTCAGCTTTAAAAAGCCAACAGATAAATGAAAATAAATACCTACTATAAGCCGAAAATATTCTGATTATACTCAGTGAAAAACGGCAAATGCGAGCACTTTAAAATCAATTCGTTTATTGAATAGATTTGATTAAAGAAAATTAATTTTTAAGTTTATAACGGGTACGGACATAAGTAACTAAGTGCTTGAGACAAATGCAAAATAAATAATAATGGTGGGGTTAAGAACTACCCTCAAGTAGTTGTGCAGTTGCATTTAAGTATACCCCATTAAGGAGGGGCAGTGACTACAGGGTATTTTGGTTGAAAAGGCTACACTGTAGCATGCCTTGTCATGCCGCCTGCCTTGATACCGAACTATGAAATTCGTTCAGTATGAAATCCACAAATACACACACACACACACAGACACACACAGACACACACATATGAGCAACAAAAATGCGAAAATTTATGCAACAGCTGGGCAAATAGTATTCAACGAGGGTCAACCCATTCCTTTTCCACATATGGCATACAATTTATATCTCGAGCACAATGCATTAGTATTGGTGAGCTAAAGCTAACCACAAAAATTTCAAACATTATTCTTAACACAAAACAATGTCAAAGAAAAAGTAGAAGAATTATATCAATTAATGATTATTTTATTTATTCAATTCTTTTTTTAAGTATGTTCTTCTGGAACCTAGAAAACCACAAACCCCATTTGAAACATTCTTTCTTTTCTTAGAAACTGCCTGTCTGCAACTTCAATCAAACCAAAACGAATTTGGGTACCGGCTCCAGTTCTGGTATATATTTTGGACTATTGGAACCTTGCGGTACTCCTACGTACCGGTACAAGACAAAGAGTGCACAGTGCTGTACCGCTATGATATTTTGGTTAGTAATAATATCAGATCAGAATTTTAAGAACATTTTGAATTTTTGTTCCGATTTCACTTCGAAATTTCAATTGGTTAACTTCGGCTAACGGTTCCGGTTCCGGTTTAAAACACTGTTTATGTCTTGGCTTCAAAGTCAGCATTTTGAACATTTATTTGCACATTTTAGGTAAATATACTTAAAAAATCGCTAACGATATTTTTAGAAATTGTCAATTTTTGTATGCGAGCAAGTTTTGAAACCACCCGCCGGAAACTAGTTCATGATGAAAGCAGACCAAACCAAAAGCCCAAACTGACAATATCATAAAATGCCAGGCACTAAAAAAAAAGGGGCGAATAAAATACACTAAAACGGAAAGCAAAATAAAAGTAGAACAAATAATAAAGAAAAGAGTGAAAATAAAAATGGGGAATTCCATTGAATAAATCATTTCATTGTTTAGCGGCATATAAATCAGATTGGCCACCAGCACCATCTTTCCTCTTGCCCCTTTCCTCTTTTCCCACGCACATTAGCGGGCCAAACACCAACCCTAACCATCATCAATGCACTCCCCCCGCCCTTCCCCCCTCCTATAGCCAATCCATATAACTCTCCCCTCGACAATTTAGCAGGTGAAGTAAAGAGCAAACATCCAGAGTTAAGCAGAGTCCGCTGCAGTTTTCCACATATGTATGTATGTGTCTCTGTGTGTGTGTATGCCCAACCGGAATTTACATAATTACAATAGGAGAGTGTGTGGATGGGGGAGGTTGGAGATTGGAGGAGTACACCTTATACAGGCCATTTCAATTTAAGCACCGGGCAACTGGGCACTGGGAACTGGGAGCTGGGGAACAGCAAATCAAATAAACAACCAGGAACTTTTATGCTATGAATCACAACAACAAAAAAAAGCTAACAAAAATCACATATATATTTATATATATATTAATAGAAAATCACAACTTTGCGCAAGCTTTTCGAGCACACACACACACACACACACACACACATACACACACACACGCGCGCACACACGCACAAATACTTGAGATTTTAGCAAATGTAAACAAATCATTTTTGTTGTGTTTTGTGTGAAATTTCACTTACCGATTCCGCTTCCGCTCACCGCTCTGCTCTCTGCACACACACACACACACTCACACAGACACACACGCAACACACACACACCCGCACACACACACACACGCACACGTCAAACTACCGTTACATGCCAGTGATTCTGTAAACAAAATCCCCAAAACAGCACACACATATTTTGTAATTTTCTGTTTGCCGTCTATCGTTTTTCGTTTTCTAATTTCTAGTTTCTGTTATTAAACCAAAAAACACAAAAAAAAAATTGAATGCAATTTTTGGTTGATTGTTTTTTTTTTTGGGGGTTTTTTGCCGCGTCGATTGATGAGTGTTGAGTGTTGAGTGCTGAGTGTCGAGTGCTGACTGTGCCCCGTGTTGTGGCGGCTCTCGGCGATGCGTTTAAGAATTTGTGGCTTTCTATGGGCCAGCATCGCACACTTTTGAGGGGATGAAAATGAAAGCGTGTCTGCGTGAAAGCTCTCTCTGGCGTTGCCAGACTGCCAGTTTCTTATTGCTCCTGGTAACGGCACATTCAGCGTTGCTCCTCTCGCTCTCTCAGCTATCAGCTGCCAGCTACCAGCTGCAAGCTGCCAGCTGCTTAAAGCAACCCCCGCAACAACCAAAAGCTCTGCGCATCTATGAATGAGAGCTTTCGCTCTCTGCTTGGTTCAGTTTCCGCACTGCAGATGGTGCTTTAGCTAGACATGCTTAATGCAGGAATTGAACCCAACGTAAATGCAGACAGAGTGTACAGTTGTGCAAAACTATATGTACTACATTCATTCCTGATCTATGTGATTGTCTCGTCACACGCAGAAGCAATCATCTCCGACCCCATATAGTATATATACACATATATATATGGAACAAGATCAATAGTCGAGAGAATAGTATAGCTAGCCTATCGAGTTTACTTCACTTTATCGATAACTGACTCGTTCTTATAAATATCGATACAAATCGATTGCCATCGATTGCGATAAGAGTTGCACTTTATGTGTAGATAAGTATATTCTTTCGACTAGAACAATCTTATTTGTTGTGGCTATTACAGAGGGGATAACTTGACTTTCTCGAAAATTCGCGACAAAATCGAAATACCAAATTTTAAGTGAAACTTATTTCCCCCACTCTCACACCCTTTTGTGTGTGTGTGTGTGTGTGTGTCCCGTTCCCAGTGTAAAAATGCTGCAAAATTTCGAATGTATTTGCTTATACTGAGTGTATGTTTTTTTTTGTTTTCATTTATTATTTAATATTCTTTTTTCGCTATTATTATTATTATTAATTTTATTATATATTTGCTTTTTTCATATTTCACCTTAGTTGCATTTGTTTTTCGCATATTTTCGCTTGCTTCTTCCCAATTTATGCATTTGAATTATTTCTATGTTTTTGCTGACCTTAAGTTTTCATTTGTGATCTTTTCATTTGCTACTTTTCTTTAGCGACATCATACCTTATCATGTTGAGTAAAATTGATATGATGTAGATTTTTGGCACTCATCTTTTTCTTGTTCTTGTTATCGTTTTATCTTTTAGTGTTTTTTTTTTTAGCTTCTTCATCAATATCATTTTTGCGATTTGCTCATTCGTTTCTTTATTTGCGTTTCTTTAACATGTGCTAATTTCATTTACTTTATGTACTTAATAAATTTCTTTAACTAGATATACTTTTTGGTTTTTTTTTTGTCTTTTTTCTATGGTATCTGTTAACATTGCGCAAAATTAACAATAAACAGAGAAAGAGAGAGAGAAGGAAAGTTAAGGTTTTAAAACTAGAGTTGTGTGTGTTGGGAGAGGGTGGGTGGTGGGAGAGGGATGCTTAAGAGGCTACCTTAAATTAGTGTACAAAAATATCGATAACTTATAATCGATCAATTTGAAAAAAAAAAAACAACAACAACGACAATCAACTTGTAGTACTATGAAATTAGACATAGAGTGGAGCGGGGCGAGGCGGGGTGGCTAAAATCATTTAAAGTATTCATATATATAAGTAATTGACTCACAGAGTTTCATACAAGTTGTGTGCGTGTGTGTGTGTGTGTGTGTGTGCGAGTGCGCGTGTGTGCGTGTGCATGTGTAATTCAAACTATATGCTGACAATTTAACAATTTACTATTTAACATAGTTGCATTTATAGGGTAATATCCATTAGGTAGTAGATTAGTTTTAGTAAGTAGTATTATTTATAATAGTTGCTAGTTTCGTGTTCTATATTTTGTCACAATTTCCGTACATATACATATATATATAAAAGGATAAACAGAAATCAAAACTTTTGTGGTCCCTGGCGTATGTAAGTAAGTATATAATTTAAGAAATTAGTATTCCTGGCCTCCTCCTCCTACTCCAACCACAATGCTACAACAATGAAATCACTGTGAAAACGGAAAGGGAAAACCATCATGTACTTATTACAATATACACAATATATATATATATAAATATATATATATAAACCCTTAAGTATATTGATGATTAAGAAACGTTAGATTAAGTTGGCTTTTCGATTTTTTTTTTTTTTGGTACTCGTATTAAATTTAGTTGGACTGCTTAGCTGGCTGTGACCCATTTATTGAACCCATTGAAATTGTTCCTTGAATTGATGCGTTATCGTTATCGATATTGCGTTATCGACACCGTAGAATCGTGGTGCTTTTTGTACAATGCATTAACTAGTTGTTAGCAAGCAGTAGTTAGTAGTTAGTTGTTGTTGTTGTATTAGTTAAATAGTATACATATAGAACATATATCTGAATAGTGTCTCGCCGCATCGTGCCTCGCTTCGCCTAGTTTCGACTCGTGCGCTAACTACAATAGTTACGATAGTTGTAGGTATTATTTTAGGAATACCGATAGCGATAGCGATAGCTTTAAGAGTGTAGTGTTTCAACATTTGCTAACTAGAGGCGCTAAAAAACTCTATGGTAGACGCTGCAGTGCCTTTCCTTTGACTACATAACAACATTTGTTGGCTAGGTTGGCGGTTATCGATAGGGCTAAAATCAATATCAAAATGAATTGGGCAGCTATTGTAAAAGTTTTCATTCATTTTTAATAGTTGTATACGCATTTATTTTTATGTTCCATTTTGTTATCGATATTTTCGCTGGGGCTATCAATCGTCTTGCAGCTTAGGGCGGTGTAGGGACGGTCTCTAAAAGTGTTTTTGTGTTTTTGTGTTTTTTGTTTTGTTTCGTTTCGTTTCGTTTAGCATAATGTAGCAACAAGTTTTTTGTTTTGTTAAAATCTTTAGATTAGTTTAAAAACAGTATTTTTTTTATAAAATAATATTTAGCAATTTCATGTTGTTTCTTGAGTTGGAAATTTGGCATTATTCGCTTTTAAGTTTTTGTGCTTACGAGTTACATTTAAATAGCGCTTAGCGTATAGATGAAATATTAGCTTTGGTATTTTGTTATTTTGTTTTTAAAGACTTAAGCTTTACTATCGCTTTGCATTTGGGTAGAGACTAAACTAGGCGACTTTCTGAGAAGTCTGGTCTAACGTAGAAGGTGGCATTATATAAAAGCTAAGTAGAACCGATCAACCGACATGGAACCAACTCAATAAGTTATAATACGATATTACAAAATTGGTTGAAACTGATAAATTAGAAAGTTTCTAGATGAAATAATCGTTAAGGACTGTTAAGTAGTACTTGGTATTGCCGTATTCCATAGAGTTCTAAGCTAAATTTCTAAAGTGTAGATTAGGGATAGACTAACGCTTAGATAGGTCTAATAACTTCAACTCAATAAGTTCTAATTCTAAAGGTACTATATAAGTAGTTGTATATATGTGTGCGTGTGTATGTATATATATATATATATATATATCTATATATATATATATATATCATAACATTATATATATATATCATTATATAGATTTATCTTTTCCTTCTTATATTTTTATGTTGTGGTTTTCGGTCTGGTTTTTAATTTCTGTTCTTTTTTTGGTTTTTGGTATAATTTCTTGAATCGGTTAGTATTTAAAACGTTTCTTAAATAGTTTTCTATATAAGTTATTAAAGCTTTCGGTTTTCATTACACTATTTTATATCATATATAAGTATATAATTCATATATACATACATATAGTATATATATTTGTGTTTGTGTGTGTATATATATAACTACGGACTTAGTATTCTCTAAGGATAAGAGGAATATACATTTTTTTTAATTCCATTCCACACACATTCATATTTTCTAGTGAAGCATATCCATTATATTCCAGAGAACCTAGGCAAAGGATAAATGGAGTGAGAGGACCTTCTAAATCATATGGCTATACATATATGTATGTATATAGGACGGTATTATGTGGGTACTCGCAACTGTCTGTCTGTCTCTCTCTCTCTCGCACACTCACACTAGCACACTAGCACAACATTCACACACATTCAAAAAAAAAAAAAAAAAAACCACACACATATAAAACGTGTATAAATTTTGAATATCGTATATCAAATGTAAGGCTAATTGCATTCAAGGCGTTGCCAGTATTTTACAACTGAACCACATTTGACTATGGCAACGATATTAACGATTTTGATAACGATAACGATGACGATAACATGATAATTGTTTTTATTTTTGTCTAGTATATGGTGATGTAAAACAATTGCACGATATCGATAAAGATATCATAAGAATTGTATATTGAGAGAATTAGACGTATGGCATATGCCATCGATACATTATGGTAGCGATTATGATAACGATAAAGATAGAAGAGGTTATCGATAACGAGAACATGATAATTGTATGTTCTAATTTGGTAGTGATAGCGATAACGATAACAATATGATGACAATTGTATATTTGTGTAAGTTAAGGAAACTATGCTTCTGGAATAATAGTGGATAGCTTCTCCCTGCCTCAATTCAATCGTTTCTTCTCTTCTTGAACTCTAAAACTACTTTGTATGGTTTCTATAGTATACTTCCTCTTCTTTCTTTATTTGTATTTCATCTTGTTTTCTTGGTTTTTCTTATATGGAGAATATATATTTAGTATGTGTGTATATATATATATATATATATACATACATGTAAACATATATCCTTTAATGCTCTTCACTTCAGTTGGCTTGTATATCGTGGTTTCTGTGTGATTGTTTGTACCTATTGTAACATTGTATTGCTTAGCTTATTGTTTATTTGTTCTTATCTGTTGCTGTGGTTGTTGTTGTTGCTGTTGTTGCTGCTGTGGGTGGTTGAGATTATAATACTCAAAGCTTGTCTTTATCACGATCGATGCTCATTGCTTTAAATATGCCACGTCCAATGCCATAGCGCAGGTTGAATTGATCCAGACTCGAGGCACGCGGTCGATTACTGCCACTTGGCACACCCAATGAGGTGGCAGCAGCAGCAGTAGCAGCACCAGTTGCACTACTGGCAGCTGTTGCACTACCGGCAGCAGTTGCAGCACCGCTGCCACTAGCTGCCAGTCGCTCATCGGGATCGGTTTCACTGTATTCGGTTTCGGTGTCACTAAACTTGCGACGCCTGCGCAGAAAGGTACTGCAGTGCCGCAGCTCCCCGA
>JAWNKZ010000064.1:32762500-32895000 GCA_035041615.1 Drosophila anomalipes | reverse complement strand
GCTTGATTTGGGTGACGGTCAGCGTTTGTGGTGCTGCACTGCCGGCTTGTGTAGCCCCAAAGTCGACCTTGCTGCTGATGTTGGGCGGTGTGTGTGCCTGGAGGATTAGTAGAAATACAATTAATAACACTTGAGTGATGACTGGACTGGAATTAAGATCTTTTTGGGGTTACTACTGCAAATGAAACTCGTTTCGACATTGACTTTGAATTGTGGTTGGGCTGATATTAAGATTGGGCTTATGCGGCTTTACCATGACGACGACGCCGGCGGACTCGTTGCTGGCGCTCGTTTGTGGCTCGTTTTTAATTTTCAACTGCTGCAATCTCTGGATGAGAGGAAAGCCTTCGTTGAACTCGCGTTCGGGCTCTTCCTGTATCGATTCCTGCGGCGATAACGTACACGTTACATGTGAGTGAGGTGGAGATTTCTGTGGTGGTGTGGACTTAACAGCTCGCTCTTCGCGATCCTAGTGCAAGACACATAAAGACACATACAAAAACTACTATTTAGGAGCCGGGGTTCATTACATACAACACGAATTTTTGCAGGATTTTATTTTCTTTTTTTTATTTTGCGTTTTTCGGATTTGAAGCTAACTTTAAACAAATGAAAAACAACCAAAGGGAAAAACAAATTAAAAAAAAAATACTCAAATTCAATGCGTAAATCAAAATCAATCAAAATGTTGATAAACTCTTCACAGAGTATGCGAGATGCAGTGGCTGTTGTGTGTGTGTGTGTGTGTGTAGTGTTGTGTATAGTGTTGTGTGTAGTGTTACTTAGCTGTGTAATCTGGTTTCATTTAGTGTGGTTCTGTGATGCTCACGGTGGTGTAATGTGGTTTCTTGTGGGGTAGTGCAGTTGAGTGGGTTGATGTAGTTGCATAATGTTATGTGGTGTGGCTTGTGTAGTTTGTTATGGGTTTGTCTTTGTCATGTTTTGTACTGCTTGGTATATATAGTGTTTTGTTTCAATTCAAAAGAAATACAAGTTTGGACAAGCAACTAAGTAATTTTGGTAGCGTGGGGGATCTTAAGGCAATAGCCAAGCAAATTTTGATTCTCATTTTGGTGTCATATACAGTTAGATATATAAAGTTAGAAAGCTTTTAAGCAGATTGATCATCATTAAGCCATACAAAGCTGCAGTTGACTATAATAACTAAAGCCAGAACATTAATAGTATGCATAAGTAGCGTTTTCCTTGAAAGATCTCGGAGAATGCCAGATTGGCAATGAAAAACCAGTCAATAGTATCAAAAGCCCCTAAACCTTTAAGTAAGAAATCGAGTTCAATTAAAGAAAGCAAAAAAAAAAACAAATATATATATAAAGAGAAAATATAGACTTTGAATATAGATCGGCTAACGCTTTAGCGAAAAAGTCATTTTGTGTTTCGTTAAAAATTCGACTTTAATTATGAAGGCTTTATAGAGGTATATATATGAGGAGTACAGAATTTTGCGTTATTTTAGTTATTGCCACTCAATTCAGTCCGAATTACTGAAAATTCAATTGAAAGCAAAAGAATTGAAATTAAGTTTTGATTAAACTTGGCTGGATTTCGTTGTTCGTCGTCGTTAAGGAAATTCATTTGCAAAACGTGCTTCAAACAAGATGATTAACGATTAGTTAATAAATACTTTCAAGGTGCACTAAAAGCAACTGCTTAGCAATACAAAGGAAACAAAATGAAAAATCGAAAGGAAAACGGAAACGGAAAAAGCAGCAACAAGAAGTAGCAGAAGAAGAAAAAGAGGAAGAAGACGAAGACGAAGCAACACTCAATGCTACCCCGCAATGGAATGGAGAGTACGCATCCAGTATCGGGTGTACGAATATATATATATATATGTATGTATATATATATATATACATTTTGATTATATTTGCGGGTATTCTTTGCGTTTGCTGTGTATACGTATTTGTTGTTTGTTCAGGTTGCAACTGTACAGTCCTGGTGTGGATTATTGTTTGCTCTTTGTCGTGGCAGGACACAAAACACAATAGAATGCTTCTGATTTATACCTGTGCGAATAACACAACATTTATAAATGATGTGGCTATAGCCTTGCAATGAATAGATGTCTTCAAACCCATTTAGTATATATGCTTCTGATCAGCATCAACAATTGAGATGCTATAGCAATGTCCGTCTGTTTGTCTGTCTGCTTCAACTGCCCCAGCTAATAAGCTATATTGATAAAAATATATATACTATATCTGCCATAAATACACCAAGAACTCACTTAATATATGTAGGTAGTATATACCCTGATTCCACGGAGCTCAACACTTCGTCACATTCTTAACATTTCGCTATTCCAGTTTTGAGAAAATATTTAATTAAAATATAAAAGAGGCTATAAACCCTTTTTGTGTAAATAACCTAATTTAAAATTAAAAAGGGTTTTCATTTGTATTTTGCTTTCCGTATTAAATTGTAAGAAATGAATGAAATTAATTAAATAATAATTGTATTTTAAGATAAGCGCTTACCTTTCATAAAATATGAGCTGTTTGAGACATTAGCATTCATTTTCATAACATCGATATGAAATTCAATAAATCATCGAATTTCAAACATACGCAACATACTTAACGAATGTTGAATGTGCTGAATGTTGTCCCTTATGGGAACACACTTACACACATACTGTATACATTCAAGGATGTGGTGGAATCAGGCTATTATTATGCTCCTAAAATTTGGACAACAAGTCACCATATCTATATCTATATCATGTGGCTTTGATAGGAACTATCGGTGGGTTTTTTCAAAACTACAGTGAAACTTGGTCTGCAAGCGTATTTCATCTTCGGCGTGCCTCAGATTCTTTCTTTCATATCAATTGTGAGTGGATCAAAATATTGCGTTTTTGTGGCTGCGTGTGTGTGTGTGTGTGTGGGTGTGAAAGAAATTTAGCTGAGTGATTGGTTGCTGGTGGGTGGTTTTGGTGGATTATTGACAGGATGGTGTTGGTGGTGTCTATGTGACGGTGGCTGGTTAGATGATAATGAGACGGACTACTCGCCTTTTGACCTTCAACCTTTGACGTGGCCCACTCACCTGCTTCTCCTTGAGCAGACGCAGTCGCTGCAACAATGGCAGCCCCGCCCCAATCGGACTGGGCGTCTTATCGTGCAGCTCATCCCTTGCCTCGGCACTATCCGCATCCTGTTTCTCATCGGAGCGGACGCGGGACATCCGCTTCAGCATTATCTTGCTGCCGCGCGGTGAGGTATTGTGCAGCGGTTGCATTTCCAGGGATTCATCGCTCTTCCTCGACGTTCTAAATGGTGGGCCACCAGCAGTCATAATGGGAGAGACGGAGATACAGATTAAGAGAGAGAGAGAGAGAGGGAGAGAAAGAGAGAGAGAGAAAGAGAGAGAGAGAGAGAGAAAAAGCGAGGGAAATAGATTGGTTTAAGATTTAAGCAAATTAAACTTGGTGATGGCTATTCAATCTGCACTCAGATAGAAAATGGGCAGCAAATTATAATCGCATTTTAAATACAAATCTAATATTTAATAATAATTAATAGTTTAAGTAAGAGATAAAGCTTATATACGATTTTTGTGTACACCTTGGCCATTTTCCAATGTTCACTTAGATGTTTTGGCTGAATGTGGTTAGTGGAACTTGCCTGGATTTTTTGAGCACATTGCGAAAGCCTTTTACATCGTGCTTCAGCTTGTCGACAATCTTCTTGGAGGCACTGTTTTCGCTGCTGTCGCTCTGATGCACCGGATGATGGTGGCTGTGTGTGTGTTGGTGTTGGTGTGGGTGTGGGAGTGGCAGATGCGGATGGGCGGCAGCAAAGGCGGCATTCTCCTTTTCGAGAGCCGCCTTGGCGTACTTCTTGTTGACGCATCGCACCTCCATGAGACGCTTGCGTCCGAGAGTCTGTAGAATCTCCTGGGCATCCGGATAGTCCTTCATCGCAGCCAGCACATCCTCGCGCGATAGCGAAAACAGCTCCGAATAGCCCACGGATCGCACATCCGCTGTTCGTCTGCGATGTGGGCGAAAAAAAGGAGCATTCCATCATTTCGAAATCAAATTGAGATATTGTCAATCACTTACTTGTTGAGCCCATCCAGATTGAGTATGCCGATCTCGCCAAAGAAATCACCCGCCTTCATGGTGGTCAGCACTTTGCCTGTCTCGCTAAGCACCTCCAAGATGCCATCGGCTATGATGAACATCTCGCGGGCAACCTCGCCCTTGCGGCATATAGAATCGCCGGGCGTGAAAATATATGCCTTCATTTTCAGCACCAGATCGTGCAAAAACTCCGGCTGGCACTCTTGGAATATGGTCACTTTCTTCAATACGCTTAGGTTAACATGTAAGGCCAATTCGGTTTTCAGTTTGTCCGGCAGCAAGCCAAGCGCCGTATTTATATCGCCGCCACCCTGAATGCGGCCCCTCGACCAGCTGTAGTCGTACCAGCGCAATACACGGCGCTTCATGCCACCAGGCACCTAACGGTAAATCAGTTACGTATCAGTTACATAGGTGTGTGTGTGTGTGTGTGTGCGAGAAATTACCTTGTGATGTCTCATATAGGTCTTGGCGCCATCGAGTAAACGCTCAAACTCCAGACGATTGGCATTACGATTTGTTATCACATTGCCCACTTGGCCCACAATAGTCGCAAAGATGAACACGCCAATCAAATAACTAACGATCGTAAAAATATATCTAGCCGAGCAGAAGAGCAAAGAATAACCATTAAGTTTGTACCAGAAGTGTACCAGTAGTTGGCCAAGACAGTGATAAATTGAGTTCTGGCAGTCCCAGAGCGCTATACATATGTACCGTATGTATTTAAGAACTATATACTATATATAAGCAACTGTTTTAAAGATTGTAATTTTATTATCTTTAATGCTTAAAAATTTGTGACTAAAACATTCTAATTTTCAAATCAATTCCTTTGAGTGATGTTTTAATTTTGTAAATTTCTTATTTTAGTTCAAGGCTGTTTCTTAATTTTTTAATAATATTTTTTACTTGTAAATGGGTGAGCTCGACTCTGATATGCCCTGAACACAGCTGTAAAATATATTCTAGTTATATTGCGAAACTTTCCTTCAATGCGCTCAATATGAGCATTTTTTTGTTTAACTTTAACTGGAGTGTTTCTTATTCGAACTGGATGAAATTCTTTTATGAATGTAAGTCTATGTATATTATAAATAAATTGGAAGGCGTTGCATTTAGAAGTGCAATCGATATGTATAAATATTTGATAAGCGTTATCGATAAAATGAAATATCGAATCTGAAGTCTCAGCTGTTGATCCTGATCAAGCTTTTGAAGAAAAATATTATAACTTTTTTACTCATTTAATGATTTACTTCTGGAAATAGTGAAATCAACTCTCTTATTTCCTTTCGCTCTCTTTCTCTCTCTCTCTCTCTCTCTTTCTCTCTCTCTCTCTCTCTCTCTCTCTCTCTCTCTCTCTCTCTCTGTGTCTTTCCCTCATTCATAGCGCTCTGTTTTTGGTGCCAAAACTCTTGTCACATTCAAAGTTTTCGAAAGCACATTTTCAATATTTTTTCTTTTTTTTTAGTTTTATTATTTAATTGAAATTGGCTTCATGACAATTTTGAGTGAGCGAATAAATATCATTGGAATTGTTGAAGGCTGTCGCACGCTTTCGAAAACTTTGATATTAGATTAGGTGAGTGTTTTGCATAAAGTGGGTGTCAAAGCTTTAATTAGTTGTCCGATTAGATATACAATTGTTGTCTACCCCAAAAAGGAGAGTAATTGAACCGAACTGGTGGACAGCCCCCAACAAGTTTAGCAAATGATATTGATACGCATTATATTCGAGATTGAGTATTGGGATTATGATATTGCTTAGTTAGGTTAGGATCGCATACCCATAGCTAGAGCCGAACTGTAGCAGTCGTGATTTAATGCCACGCCTTGGTATCGATCGAGGGCCGTCCACCGAAAAGTTCGGTCTTTGAGATGGAATGGAATGGCAAAGAAAAAACGAACGAGAAACCCAGCCCAAGGTCAAAGTAGGAGACCAGAAACGGTACTAGAAACCGTACTCAATTGCACAAAATACTCACTCAGCATTCGTTTCGGGCGTGGGCAGATCCCCGATTGTGGTCAGCGTTAGGGTCGACCAGTACAGGCTGCCCAAATACTTGCGTGTCAGCGTCGCATAGTCTCCCGGTCTATAGGGATAAACCCAGTCACCCTATATGAAAAAAAAAAAAACAACAAGAAATCGAATGATTTATATTTACATAGGTCTGTCTAAAGTTATTCTGTTCTGTTTTTACTTACCTGAAAGCCCTCCGCTTCGGAGAGTAAAAAATAGAAACAACCGAACCAATGGGCCAATATTAACAGGATATGAATTAGATTAACAACACGCCATAAATTTGGCCAAACTGTTCTACTCTCTACGATGTAATAAAATCTCACAGATCGATATACCTGAAACAATATGTACACATTATCATCTCATCTTACAAACTGTTCTTTTGGGGGAGGGGAGGGGCACTCACTTTAAAAAAGCGCGTAAAACGCAATAGCGGATGTGTGCCCATCTTCAACTGCAGCAGATCTAACGGTATCAGCGCTATCATATCAAAAATGAACTCTCTTGAGTGCACATAATGACAAGCCAGCTTCCTGTCATCGTAGACCTAAGCGAAAATTCAATTAAATTCATCTCAGATTATAAACAGGTTGTCAAAACGAAACCGGAATTGGAATCGGAATCGGAATCGGAACCGCATGCTTACCTAAATTCCAAATTTGCTTAAAACCCAAATACCAAAATACCGGAACTGATACTATTTTTTCGGAAAATACCGTATAGTCGAACTCATTACTTATGTGTATTTGTATACGAGAACTTACATTCCTCTTCTGGTATCTGAACAAAAATACTGAAAATTTCACATCAAGTCGGCTGTTGATCCTTATCACGTACATAATTAAAATACCCAACAAGCTTTACAATATAGGAATATATCCGATGTTGATTATTTTTTTGGCTCAGATGGTTTCAGACTTGAAAGTTTTTACTTTGCTTTTCAAACTTTTGTACCGTCAATATCAAGGTACCAATACGTGTAACCGAATACTGTAGAAATTTTGAAGAAGTACCTGGAAATCTATCGGAATTTATACAAGTAAAAACGACCATTATTATTGTGTGTAGTACACATGATGTTTTAGTTAATCATAATATCAGTTCCGGATGCTGGTTCTTACAAAAATGTGGAATTTTGAAATAACGATTCCGGTTCTGAATTTCATATGGTTAGTTTCAGACTGTGTTCTGTATTTCAATCTTGATTTGAGTATTAGCTTTGTGTCGAGGTGTCTTCTTGGTACTTACCATGAGGCCCTGCTCCAGATAGCCTGTGCGTAATTGAACTATTATATCTAAGATAAATACAACATCTGTAATTGAATCGCAGATGAGCCAAAAGGTAGGCACAGATTGCTGTCGGTATTAATAGAAATAGATGGGAAAGAAATCATTGTTGAAATGTAAAAATTAGTTGGCATTTTTTAATTTTTCACTCGTCTATTTGCATGCATGCAAAAAATAAAATGGAACTCAGGTCAAGGGCAATTATTATTCTAGCAATTATTTTAGCAAAATTCCACATGAGAATAAGATATGCGGGGCGTGGGGGTGGGGGTGGGGTTGGTATAGAGGTGGGAAGAGAGGCAGGGAGGGAGGTACGGCTGCTGAGGCCAGCTCCACAAATGGCAAGCTGACAACAAAAAATTCGACAAAAAAAGGCATGATAACAACAAGAACTGTGCCACACACACACACACACACATGATGGCCTAAAGGTCAACGACGACGACTGTATCACATGCCACACAACCTCCTTGGCCCCCCTTGAGAAACCTTCAAGAACGTGAGCCAGTGCTTATGGTTTGTCAACCCTTAGCGAACTCTAATCTGATGACAAACACCAGCTAACTGGGCCGTGAGCAAACATTTGTCCAGGTCCAGGACAAGAGCAGAACCATAGCTGCTAACCAACAAGCCAACAGGCAAACAAGCCAACAAACCAACAAACCAGCCAACCAGCCAACCAGCCAACAATGTAAGGCAGAGCTATCGACCATTTGGCTTATGAGATGGCTGCGTGTCTTTTAATTGAGTCATTAGAGGAAGCGCTCCAAACAAAACAAAAACTTACACAAACATCAAGCGAGTGAGACAGAGAGAAAGAGAGAGAGAGAGAGAGAGAGAGATAGAGAGATGGAGATGCAGATGGAGAGAGAGAGAGAGAGAGAGAGGTAGTGGAAAAATTTGAGGTCATAAACGTCTGTTAACAAGACTATCTAATACTCTATGCTTGACTGCTTGATTGCAGCAGAGCGGCGAATTCACAATTTCTATGCCATCACCAGAACCGACCTAATTGGCACCACTTTTTCCCTCTAAGAAAAGCATTATGTGCCACTCTTTATGTCTCCCGCTTAACGTTTTTTACTTACCTTATTACTAAGCTACTAACGCTTAGCAATTTTTGGTCTAATTTGCTTTTTCTTCTGGGTTGCCTCAATCCTTGCAATAAACATTGCACCATTTTACCCATCCTATTCTATATTTGTTTATATTGTTATTCAATTGTTAGCTTTTCAATTGAATTCATCATTTAACTTTATATCTGGTATTTATTCAAAACTGTAGACCACATTACAAAAAAATAAAAAAATAAAGAAATAAATATTTGGCTATCATAAAACATATTCGCAAATTAGTCCACACTAACAACATTTAAGGTTTTTATAGCATTATTTCTTTACTAATATATTTTCTTGGACAGAATGGTAGGCAATTTAAATTCAAGTTTAACTACTAATAATTACTTAATTTGGTAAGAGCCATGCTCTCATTTATTTGGAATGCCCATGCTCAATTAAGTGAGTTGAGTTACTAGTAAATTGAAGAACTAATCAGACTCTTATTGCCAATTTTTTTTTGTATACACTACAGGCTAGTGTGCGTTTCAAATTCCATTTGAAAAGGTCAAGAACAAATCCAAAGGATTCTTCGGCGTTGCTTTCTTTCCACTTTCACTCAAATATATAATAAACTTCATTGTTTGCGAACATTTTATGGCCGTTGGGGCATTATTATTAGGCCGGCAAGTCAACTCAACTTACAAAAGGTGTTGTCTTTCCCAACCTGGGTGGGGGAAATGGGGTGATGGGTTGGGTTTAGGTTTGGGTTTGGGTTTGGGAAAACAAAAGAGAAAAGCGTGTAAATATATTTTTTTTTATTTTTTTCTTTGTCTTTTCGGCTTACCTGCAGTTCAGGAAAGCTCTGCCTCACAATTAGGGTCCATAGATTATAAAGAACACATATAGTTAACATCATTAACCAATAGAAGTAAAAATTTTCATCTGGATTAACAACGGATCGTCGTTTCTGCAGATAGCGTCGTCTACGTTTCACTGTTTTATCGACGTCACCAGAGGCACTTTCTGAACCCGTGTCTTCAACAGTTTCCTACAGTACCAACAATACCAACAAAAAAAACAAGACGTTAGTTATACAATTCAACATATCGAACATGGCTTATAGCCTGATTGCAATATGCCCAACATTTCTGACATCCACATTCTTAACATTTCGCCATTCCATTACAAGTCTTAATTTTTGTTTATTTCAATTTATCATAATAATAATATTGATACGAAATTCGATAAATTATTATAAATTATTACAGAATGCTGTACCTTATGGGAAAATGTACAGGCAAGAATGTAGAAAATGCTGTTAGTGGAATCAGGCTACCAAATAACTTATGTGTTTGACGCCCCATAATGTAGTTGCTAGATGTAGTAATATCTGTTATGTTAACTATGCCTGATCTGCGGTAGGTGTTGGGTGGTTTCTTAAGTTTAGCTCACCTGTGTTTCGGGTATCTGTCTAGTTGAGAAACGCTTTAGGAAAGAGTCTTCGCGCTTGAGCGGTGGTTTCTTCTGTATGGCCGATGAGATTTGAACTGTGGTGCGGAGTTTCATCCAGCGTTGATTCGAGCGTGTCCTGTTTCGAGGATATGCCACAAAAAAACACACGTTCAACGATCACAAGTCTTTACATACACAAATCGAGCAACTCTCCATTATCTACAAACTACAATTAGGGAGCTACGAGCGGGGTTTCAAACTGAAAATTTCAAGCAACTACTATGTTGGGGAAGGACAGGGAAGTTATCAGTAATATATATATATATATATATATACATATATATATATATATATAGAGAGAGAGAGAGATAGAATTGGAAAGATATATAGAGAGTATAACGCAACAGAGAGCGAGTAAATAATGCAGAAGCGTGCGTTTAAGTTTGAGGTTAGGTTGAACTATGTGTGTACTAGTAACTATCTAGGGTGCTCTCGATATATGCAATAAGGATAACAACGAAATAAACACTTACGCAATGCGGGTTGGTTTGGTGGTTGGTTTGGGAGCAATAAACATTTATTAAACGGTAAACCCAAAAGTCGTAACCTTACAAAAACGCACACAAAATGCCACGCAACGATATGGCAACGCTATACGTCTAACGCTTAACGGTTAACGGTTAACGGACACACACACACATATAGAAAAGCACGCACTAAAACACATGTAGCAGTAGTAGTAGTAGTAGTAGTAGTAGAAGTAGTAGTAGTAGTAGATATGTGGTCAGGTGGTGCTCTGGTGGACTTTCTAGGAGACGTCTTGACGGAGACAACTGTGACAGCCAACTTGTTGGGCAGGGAGCAGTGGGAATTTGGGGGAGTGGCAGTGCGGCAGAGTGGAATGGGTGGGTGTGGCAGGACAGCTGCGTCTCCGTCTCCGGCTTCCTTTAGGCGTCTCCCATCTACGGTCTTAAGAGCTCTAACGGCAAACAGGCATGCAAAAAGTATATATTTATATATGTATAATATAGTTTGGATTTAAGAACAGTTAAAATAGATACATACACACACATAGCCAGAAACTATATATCTACACGTACATGCAAGCTTGGTGAAGTCGAAAATGATTGAAAGCGACTAAATTAAATTAAGTTTTGCCTGTTTTCTATTTTTTTCTAGGCTTTTTTTTTTTTTTAATTTTGATGTCATTTTGCTTCCTCTTTATCTTTTGTTTGTTTGGCAACAAAACCAATTTTCGTTGAACATTTGGGGCTTGCTGAGGAGGCAGGGGCAAGCGTCTGGGAACCAGAGCTGACAAACAGAACTTGAGCAAACAAAACAAATATTGCCAGTGAAAATAGCGAGATTTGTGAAAAGCGGACAAGAAATCAATGCAAGAAAGCAACGAATGCAATTAGTCGAGTGTGAGCGACCAGCAGATACCCTTTACCCAATACCAAAAATATTATCAAAATTTTTTGCATAGGCTTAAATGTGATTTTTGGCCAACAAATATGTTGCATTACTATTTTGTAATCATTATATTTGATCAGAATATATAGCAGTAGCTATTTACTTTATATCATCTACACAATTAAAGGTGCCAAGATACAGATGAACACATCAGTGTCAAACCGAAACGAATTTTGGTTTCGATTCCGATTCTTGTAAGTAAACAGATAGAAATTCCGGCAAGGATTCCGGTATTCTTGCAAACCTTTTACGCTATGTTAATTGTTATAGTATGCCACTGGTATGGTATTATGAGAAAATAGGTGAGAACATTCCAGTCGGGCGTAACTGACTGTGGAATACTCTGATAGCAGTTGAGCAATGCAAATATCAACATCGGTTCTTCAGAACCGATTCAGGCGGATTGAGGTCTGCCGTTATTTATTACCAAGCCCTGAACCCATTCAAAATGGATAAGTCTGCGGTTCCATAAGGTATCAGAGCCGAGTCGAATTTAGGTTCTGTTTCCGATTTCGATTCTGAATTTCAATCGGTACCGATTCCGATTGCAGTTTCGATTTGACACGGAAAATATAAAAAAAAAAAAAAAACACCCGGCTAGGAAAACATGTATTTTTTGTATTGTTTCTTATATCAATAAAGAAAATATAATAATGATGGTAAAACGAAATATGGCACAGGGTATCTAAGTGCTTATATATACAGCAAGGCTATACTAAAAGTGCAAGTGGAATGTTGGCAGCTAGGGGAATTTGAGATTTGGAACTGGGACTTGGAACTGGAGGAGAAGCATTTGAAGAATTTGTTGGTTGTTGTTATTGTTGTTGTTGTCGCTCAAATCGCCAGTCAGCAACAAAAGTCTAAGTTGAAACTGCCTTGATGTGTGAGACGATTGATGATGTGTAAATGGGTATACTATATACAAGTATATTTCGATATGTGTATGGTATTTTATTTAATACATGTTTTTAAGTACAAAACGCATGAATTTTTATTTTGTGGTATATTATTACAAAGCCATTTGTTTTTTATAGCATTTTATATATTTTTTTTTTATATATATACAATTTAAATGCCAAACTACATTATAAACGGTTTTTTAGTTAGTCAAATTTGTTTCTTTTGGTTTCTTTCTGTGCTATTTACAGCGTTGCTTAGTATTTATATTAAATATATGTGTGTAAAGATATTGGTTTTGTTTTTTTTTTTTTTTTATTATTGATTGATGCTACCTAATATTATATCTATTACGCATACGTCGTGTGGTACAAAAGCAGAACGCAGCTTGCAATGCGGCTAGGCTAAAAGTAAGAAGAGAAACCAAACCAAACAAAACGAAACAAAGGAAAAGAAAACAAGAACTAGGCGTGGCATGTCCTTTATACACGTGTGGTGTATACGTGTGTGTGTGTGTGTGTGTGGGTGTGGGTGTGGGTGTGGATATGGGTGTGGATGTTTATCTGTGTGGCATTGTCTGCCAAATGGCCAGCTTTTGGTGCTTGCATTAAGAAGCATTTGGCAAATGTCAACTACTCGTATCTTTTTTCTCTTTTTTTTTTTTGGGTGAACTATTGGATAACACCAAAAGTAGTAGAGTAGATTGTGGTGTGGGCGTGGGTGTGGGTGTGGGCGTGGCGTGGTTGTGGTGTGGTGTGGTTGTAGGTAGGTTGTGGTTGGATTGAGATTTTTGGTTTGGGCTCTCGCTTGTTAACCCACTTAAAAAATATATGTGTTCAACGTGTGTTTTTTTTTTTTTGTTGTTGTTGCAACTCGTTTTTGCGGTTGCTCGATTCAGCAATTGAAAAAGTAAGCGCTTCACATGCCAATTAGATGCAGTTCAATCATCATTAATCGTGATCAATTATCAACATTATTATCATTATCATAATCAGCATCATTCGCATTATCAATATTTTCCTACTGAAGTTTTTTAGTTTGCAACATAATCAAAAAGCGTATCTAAATGCGTGTCTGTCGCTGTGAATTTGTATATATATGTGGGTGTTTTTGTAGGTGTGTGTATTTGTGTGTGTGTGTGTGTGTGTATGTGTCTGTGTGTGTGTGTTTGTTGTGCAGAGCGTGAGAGTCAACCAAAAGTGTTAACAAAACGCAAGAGACTTACCAATCGGAATCTGGATCTGAAGCTCCATCTCCGATACGCGATTTCCTAAACGAGTTGTGAAATTTTTGTTTGGTTTCATTTCAATTTTTTCGTTTTTTTTTTTTGTATTTGATTTTTTTTTTTTATGTAGTTTGTCATTGTTGTTTGTTGTAATTGATTATTGTTGTTATTTTAGACGTAGTAATATTATTATGTAGTATATGTATGTTGGGATGATAAAAAGAAAAATAGACACAGACAGCATGAGACAGAGACAGACAGAGACAGAGTCAAATAGAGAGAGAGAGAGAGAGCGACATGTGAGAGAGTCAGGTGAAACAAGCTCAAACAAATATCAGCGTTTTACTCAACGCTGGTGTTTAGCAAAATACTTGCAGTGTTTACCAACACTGGCTCAATGAGAGTTGTTAGAAATAGTTGCGAGACTTTGCCTTTGAAATATTATTTAATAAAATTTGATGCATCGTTCAGATCATATACATATATATATATCTTATATTTATACAATCTGAATCTAATCTGAAAGATGTTCTAATTTTCAAACCTGACGATACTATATATATGTTGCAATAATGTATCGTATAACTGTTCAAATGTCGTTTTTTTTTTTGTGTTTATTCTTCTGGTGAAAAATTAAAGAAAATAATAATAAATATAGTATAACTAGAAAAAAACAAACCTAGAACTTAGAAAATCAGCCCAAAAGACCAACTAATAATTTTTGTATGAAATAAAATGTTTCCTAAAAGTTGAAACGCTTTCTCTTAAACCACTTAAGCTGCTTCTTTTCAGAAATGCTTTCAATTTTGTTAGCAACATATTTCTGCAAAATAATTTTATTTTATTTTGAAATGTTTTCAAACGTTTGTTGGCACAAGATTTTTTTTTTTTAGGTTTCTAAAGGATTTTTTGTTTTTGCCAGTGAATGAAACTGTTTCCATTTGCTTTTGTGGACTTTTCGTCCATTTTCTTTCAATATGGCTCCAGGGAGCATTTTCACGCGCATACACACAAAGAGTGTTTGCGAAAGAGATGGCGATACAAAGAGAGAAAGAGAGGGGGGAGGTGTAGGGCGCGAGTGGGGTGGGTGATGGCTTAGGCGAGTGGCTGGCAATTCATTTAACGGTCAGCTTGTTGACTTGGCTTTTGGCCTGGTCTTTTTGGTCTGATTCTTGGGCCACATGCGGGCTGCGAACCATCAAGCGTAAAAAGGCTTGCTCTACGATAAGATTACACACACGCACACGCACACACACACGCACAAACACACGCACACACACGCACACACATTTCGATTTATAATAAATTGAAAGGGAGCTGATTAGTTTTTTGTCCGAGCTGTAAGCTAAAGTTTTAAGCTTTTGTGGCATGTATGTATTAAATGCCATTTTTTTATTGCAACACAAATCATCGAGACGCACACACGTACACACACACGCACACATATGCATACACAGCTGGAAATTGGGCATTGGCTGATGGCATGATGCCGAATTTAGGATTTTGTTTGCCTGTTGCCTCTCGAGTTGACTCTCGACTCTCAGATTTCAATTAACGCCTTGGCACCACAGCGGATTGCACCACATCTACCCCATTGGCAGCCACTTTGCAACTGTCACGCAGTGACATGGCCAAAAACAAAAACAAATTCCCCAATTACAACCCCCACAAACCACTCACTTTGCTGGCCAACGATAATGGTGCTTGTGTTGCGTTGTGTTTGACTTTTAGCTTTGTTTCTCTGGACAGCCATTCTGGTTGTCATTGTGGCCAGCTGCTTTCGCCGCAGTCACGTTAATTGCCAGCGATTGCCAGCAAACAAATGAGCTCCATGGGCTTTCCGCTAAATGTTCCGTTGCACAGTTTGGTTTTATTCGTGTCAAACGCTATCTTCAAGTGTGCCATAACTGCATTAGCAACCCCTATAAACTTTTTTGAGTGCAATTTGCAATCGTGTCTCAAATCCAAATTGCTTTGTTGCATCTACAATGATAAAAATGTAAATGGAAGTGGAAGTGGCGCCATCTGCTGGACGCTGATTTGAAATGCCAATCAAGCTGAGTAATAAAGTGCATTCAAAGTAACAGTAAATGGATCAAGTTCAACACAGTCGGCCATAGAGGGCGCCAGTTCAGCAATCAAACATCTTTATCAATCTGCATCTCTGTCTCTCTTGACGCATATGCAACAAATGCCATAGGATTGTGTGACAACGCTTCACTAGCAGCTCTGGCAACTTTTCCGAGTCCAATTTGCAATAGTGTCTCAAATCTGATTTACTTTAGCGATATTTCAATTGCTGCAGTTGAATAGTCAAAACTAGATTATTATTGATTTGCTTGTTGCTTGGCTTTGACATCTCCTCTTATTACTTTCTTTCGTTTGGTGTATTTATTTGAATAAGAATTTAATCGCTGGACGCTGATTTGAAATGCCAATCAAGCTCAATAGAAATGAAAGCATTCAAGGTAAAAGTAGAATGCATACGTTAAGCACCCTCGCCCATAGATGGCGCCAGTGCAATGATCAAACGTCTTTATCGATCTCTGTTGCTCTTGACACACAAATGACGCATATGCAACAAATGTGAAAAGGCTAACCATCTATTTGCATGCATACATGAATACATGTAATATGTATGAGCAATGTTTGCGGCCAAGTGCTCAAAAGTGTCACTCAATTGAAAGACAATCGCATTGCGACAATCAGATCGAGAACTCAATTCGCAATTTCGAATGCGACTGTCTAACAGACACTTAGAACTGGGAGACAGAGAGAGAAAGAGCGAGAATAGGAGAAAGAGAGAGAGAGAGAGAGGGAGAGAGAGAGAGAGAGAGAGTGAGAGAAAATGTCATGCATTTGCATGTATTCTCGCAGCACTTTTGACAGCTGCTGCACGGTTCATAGTTTATACACTTGGCAATAAAATGCCGGCCCTCCAATTTAGAGAGTGTATTTCGCAAAAGGCAAGGACTTATACCTTTCTGTATACTTTCGAGTATTTCTTGTATTATTATGCATTTTTCAAAACAAAATTTCCATTTTTCCAGAAATATATTGCTGTAAAATAAAAAGTATTTCTGAGTTGGATACTTTTAGTACGGTCAAAGAGAAGCGTTTCTGTTTTTTTTCTTGGAGATATTAAAAAAACTATTAGTTATTTTGGTATTTTCGGGTGATTCTCATTTTAGTTTGATTTCTCAATCTGGGGTATATTTAGTTTATTTTTTACTTTTTTTTTAGTGTAGTGGGGCGGTTAAAAAAGGATATGCTGCATTCATTTCTAGGTCGCGTCGACAGTGGCACAGTTCAACTATGTGTGTGCCTGTGTGTGTGTGCCTGTGTGTGTGTGTGTGTGTGTGTTTGTATGAAAGCTAGTTGCCAGCTTCAACATAAATTTGCAATTTGCTAAATTCAAATTCTTTGTAAGTTGTCATTCAGAAGGCAATTTCTTATTTGGCATGAACGATGCCAAAGTATTGTCGCATATATGCATAGGCGCAGTTTTAGCTGTAAGTGTGTGTGTCTGTGTGTGTATGTGTGCATGTGTGTGTGTGTGTGTATATGTACATATGTGTGTCAAAAGTTCGCCTACAATGCAGGCAGGCAGGCAGGCAGCTTAAACATATCGATTCTCTCTCTACACACTGCACCACTCAAAAGCCACTTCAACTTTTGCTGTTTGCCGAGATTTTTTCATTTTTTTTTTTACACATATTTGTATGTGTGTTTGTGTGTATATGTGGGTGTGGATGTATGTGTGCGTGTGTGTGTGCAGATGCACTTTGGCCTTAGCTTGATAAACTTTTTGCCAAAAAACTAGCACAAACCCCAAGTGGATGGGGATAAAGTGTAGCATTATTATAATAAAGTTTGAGCCAAAGAAGAAAACAACATCTGGCTTAGAAACACTTCAAAAGCGAACACCCTGTGAGAAGAAGATTAAAAATCCAGTAGAATCACCTTGTGTGATGAATAATGAAAATTATAAAGAGGCGAAGCGAGAGACAGAGAGAGAGGGAGAGAGAGAGAGAGAGAGAGAGAGCCAGGGGGACGGATAACAAAATACAGAAGGATTATAAAAAAATAATTGTGAGATAATCTTTACATAAGACAAGCGAAAACCTCTTATAAAGCAACGCCCTGTGAAGAAGTATGAGTTGATATTCATAATAATAACACGAGAAACGACAGAGTTAGTTAACGAGAGTGTAAGTGAGATATATATATATATACATATATATATGCATATATATATATATATGAAGAAAGCCAGAAGAATAAAGGAAGAATACAGTTGGAGGATGGCATGTAAACTTCCTGTGTGAAATTTATAAGGCGACTTCGGGGAGAGAGAAAGAGAGATGGACCAATGAGTGCGAGCGAGCAGGCGACTCAATGTTGTATGAATGAGATAGAGGACAGAGAGAGAGAGAGAGAGAGAGAACGTGGAGAATGGTCTGAAATACAACGGTCAAAATCGAGTATTATTTATGTGTGGCATACATAAAAGTAAGTTGTACTTGCAACACACACACACACATATACAATACATATAGAGTGTGAGAGAAAGAGAGAGAGAGAGAAAGAGAGAGAGACACGCAAAAACTAAAATAAACTGTGTTTTTCTTCTTTTTTGTTGCTTATTATTATATTATATAGAGTGTGAGAGAAAGTTTATTGGTTGTTTGGATTGGATAAACGGTACGGTACGGTATTTAGGATGTTTTGAGAGATGGAAAGAGAGACAGAGAGAGAGAAAGAGAGAGAGAGAAGGGGGATTTTTGATTACACACACACACACAGAGAATGCAAGATAGTAGTACGATTAGCAGTCATAACGTTATATAGTTGCTTGATTATATTAGTTTAGATTAGATTAGATTAGATTAGATTAGTTGTGGTTTAAGTTTTTAGTTTAGTTTAGTTTAGTTAGTTGGGTTCTGTAAAAGCACCGTTCCTCTTAATGCGACGCAATGAACAGTAATATGCCATCACAGCACGCAGGCTTTTCCATTTTGTTGTCTGATTTGGGTTGTTGTTGTTGTTGCTGTTGCTGTTGCCGTTGCCGTTGCAGCCATTTTCGATGATGTTGTTGTTGTTGAAGTTGCCATTGCTGTTGCTGTTGCTGTTGCTGTTGCTCACTAGCTCCTCGGGATGCTCGCTGATGAACGATGAGAGGGTCTTAACCTGCGTAATGCTACCGAAACTTAAAGGTCCTCCTCCTCCTCCTGCTCCTGCTCCGCCTCCTGTCGCCAACGAATAACAGCTACCATCGGAGGCAGGACTATTGTGATGCAAACGCACCTGGCACCGGCGCTGGCGAGGATGCTGACCATGGTCATGTCCCGGATTGGGATGCGGCTGATGCAACTGATGCTGTGCCGGTGTCAATATAAGTCTATCCCTCTCTGTGTATCTTAAATTAGTATCTGTGCAGTGGCAATTGCTCTGCGCACTGGTCAGCGATGAGTTGAACGATCTTCCAATTGGGGTAAAATATATACACAATATATAGCTGCCATAAATGCATAATACTCCCAACCGACTGTGTGTGTGGCATATGTTGGTGTATGCCCCTAATTTTAATGGGTTCCCAACTCGCATTAAAAAACGTATTTTTATTATTATTATTAGTATTGCGAGTGAGTGTGTTCAGCTGGTTCCGTTGCCCTCAAATTCATTCAGTTTCAGTTACATAATAATTGTACTATATATTCCATGTTCCCATCATATCCCAATTCAATTTTAAATCATTGTTTTCGATACGAATTCTTTTCAATTTTTTGTAAAACTATCTCATTTTAATATTCAATTAAGTAAATATTTGTAAGACTCAAGGAATGCCTTTCTAAAAACCAATGCTTTCCACATTGAATTCCATGATGGATATTTAACTATGTTTCATCTATAGATATGATGGAGCATCGCTTAATTGGACCTGTACATGAACATATTGACAATGTGTGGTCAATGAATATATTCAACCGCAAGAGCATTTCAGCTTCGGGGTTCCGAATCAAGCCTTAAGTAAAGTCCCTTAACGGTTCGAATTTCAATTTGTTCAGCAGGTGTTCGAATTTATTTGTGAACATACAACTGATGAGTAAAACTAAACCCAATGGCGATTCCAATCGCTGTTAGTCCATGGCCCAATCAGGCATTAACCCAAAACTGCTGCACAATCATACACGCACACACGCACACACACGCACACACACACACACACGCACATACACACAATTGGCTTACAAGTTTTGGCCAACAGCCATGACATAATTCACTTAGCTAAAGCCCATTTGGTTTGGCATTGGCACGGATTTGCAGCAGGATATCACGTAAGGCTGCCCACAATTGCCACCAAGAGTGACAGAGAGAGAGAGAGAGAGCGAGACAGAGAGAGAGAGAGAGAGAGGGAGAGAAAAGGAGTAAAGTGAGTGCGAAAGAGCGGGAGAATCTTCTCGAGAATGCGAGAGTTGTCAACCAGACTAATCGTAACTGGCAAATTGGTCTCCAAGGTCCCGAGGTTAATTCATGAAATCACTGAACAAACTGAACCCAAAAACTTATCCTCAACATAAACACACACATGGTCACACACACTCACACGCACACACACACATACACACACAGATAGAACAGAAAACTGTTCCAGCTAATTATCTTTATTACATAATTTCCTTCATGTCAACCACAAAAAGATGGAGAGACTGAGACTCAGTCTAAATATACCTTAAGTTTACTCAAACAGTATGTTGAAGATGGGCACGTGGGGAATATATAATGTCAGAGCTATCACACACTGCGAGTGTGTGTGTGTGTGTGTGTGTGTGAGTTACGTGTGTGTAGTGTGTATTAACCCACCAGGACCACTTAGCAGAATATACTATGTGGTTTTTAGTCCTTAGTCTCTGAACTTTACGATTCATTATTCTTATTGCCATTATTATTATTATTATTATTATTTTTAAATTTGAATTCCTCCATTTCCAACTTGGTTAAAGTTGCAGTGATCTATTTGAGAGTGGATTCTGATTGCCCAGATACTTAATGTGGCCAAATCAAACACAGCGAACTCTCAATAACTGCATCATGTTGAGGTGGGTGGCGGGGAGGAGAGGGTGAACGGTCAATGTTTATTTTCACATTAAGCAAAAAATGGCATTATTTGGGCAGCCAAATAAGAATGAACAATGAACAATGATAACTAAATGGCGGCTAATTGCTGTTGACTTAACTAGACTAACTGAGAACCGAACAGTTCACATTATCCGTTCTTTATTTCCAGTCCCCCAAAACCCCACCTCCATTCCCGGCATTTCCCATATTGATTTCACATTTTTTGTTCGATTTGTGGATGGGTAAATTCGAGTTGAATGCGTGGCAAAAGGATAAAAATACATTGAAATCAAAAAGAGAAATCAGTGTGTGTGTGTGTGTGAATACAAATATAGTAGTACGAGTACGAATACAAATACGGGTACAAGTACATATACACATATATACATACTAGGCGGCAATATGTCAATATGTCAATACGCGGCATCAACTGCGGGCGCGGCGGGCACCAACACAAACTCAAATAATAAGTCAAAAGCAGCTGCGAAGCCCAAAAAAGTATGCTACGATTTTTTTGTTAGCGCTTATTTTTGCTTTTATACGTTTTTTTTACTGTTTGCAATCAATTATTCGCTTACTGCTCTACGCAAGTATGTGTGTATGTATGTATGTGTGAGTGTGTGTGTATGTGTGTGTGTATGTATGGGTGAGTGTGTGTGAATGGGGTGTGAATGATTGTAAACATTGCCTGGGGGCCAGGCCATACATGTATATGTATTTATGGCTGTTCGTGTGAACTGTACGAATTGAGAATTTAGAGCGCATTTCAATTATGGTTCGGAAGACAAGAGTTTTTCGTATACCCTCTATACCCTTGCAGAGGGTATTGTAAGTTTGACGTGCAGTTTGTGACGCACTGAAGGAGACGTACATATATGTATGTCCCGTCAGTCATCCGTCACTCAGTAAACATCACTCTTATATAATTTCATATAATATATAGACATGAATCATGTATATAGCTGCCATAAGAACAATCTGTCAAAAGATGAGGTCTCCTATGAAAAACTTCTTTGTTTGAATTGATTGACAGACTACCGTCTGCAAGAGTATTTAATCTTAGGCATGCCTAAGTTTCCTTCTCGTCCTTTCTTGTTATAATCGTATTTTATCGTGTATATATTCGTAAATAACACAGACCAATAAATATATCTGTGAACTAAAGTCATATCTGTGAACTAGTCGACACAAAACAAAAATACATAAATTAACAAATTGAATTAAATTATATTTAAAATAAAATTTAATATTATATTTAAATTAATGAAATATTAACGATTTCTGGGGATAATTAAATGCAAAATGTTCCATCATTTGTTGCATGAATTTGGGGAAATCCATAAAGCCCAATCAGATCAATCAGACTTGCCTCAAAGCTCAAAACTAAAAACAAGATGATGGTTTCAATAATTAAAATTAATTTTAATATTTAATATCCTAAAACTAATAACTAGAAAATTCCACTTTCGCGAGGATAATAATAAATATAAATAATAATTATAACAAAAGTGCACTTTTAGCTATATTAACATATATTATTTTATATAAGGAAAGACGACGAAAGTCTCCCAAAATTAATTAAGCTCCAATGTGAAGGAAAGACTTCCAAGTCTAAGTCTAAGGCGTACGAATAGATATTGGTCTGATTGTAAATCACTATATGAAAGTTTTTCATGTTGTTCCGTCTGATTTCGGATACAATACAAAGTTACAGTTTAGTTAGGAAACTCTTTAAATTCGCCTCATTTCAAAAGCAAAAGCAGAAAGTGTTTACAGATAATGCTTTAAATTTTCTATGTAGTCTGAATTCATCTTGATTAGAGCATTATCTGGTTTAAGAAAAAACTGCTGTATTTTGAAGTAGATTCAAAAAGTTTGCTTTTTTCCCCCCCCATTTTATTGTTTATATATCTTAAGAATTTTGAGAATCGCATTTTTGAAATGTGTATGTGTAAAATGTGTTTGATCTGCAAGGGTATTTTAAGTTTGGCATGGCCAAAGTTTTATAGATTGTTTTGGTGAATTCATTTTATTATTGTTTATACTTGTTGTTGTTTTCATTGCTGTTGTTGTTGTTGTTGTTGTTGTTGTTGTTATTATTGTTTTTATTTGTCAAGCTTTTAACTTGTCACTTGACAAGAGTTACGAATTCGTACACATAACTGCATGTACTTTTTAATGTGTGTGTGTGTGTGTGCGAGTGAGTGTGAATGTATGTGTGCATGTCTGTATGTGTGTGTGTGTGTGTGAGAGGTTTTGTGAGTGTTTGATTTAGTGTGTGTGTTGCACTTACCGCTGACTGGGACTCTTGCTGTCTGAGGAATGTGCCGCACTGTTGTTGTCATCATCGTTGTTGGCCGCTGCTGCTGCTGCTGCCGCCGCTGCTGAGGCGCTGCCGCTTTTGTGATGACGCTTATGATGATGGCTGCTGCTGCTGCTGCCGCCGCATTCCGCCTGTGCACAACCGCCGCTTCCGCCTCCACCTCCACCCCCACCGCCACCGCCGCCAGAACTGCTGGTGCCCGTTGGACTGATGACGTCCGTGTCGCTGTTGCAGTCATGCCTGGACATATCCTTTGCGTACTTGCCACCATGCTCATGCGTTTCCATCTGCCGTAGCAACCCCAGCCCACCCCAAAAAAAAAGAACAGAACAAAATTAAGACTGTTAGTATTCATCTCCATACAAGTTGCCGAGCCAAAACAGACAAAGTTCACATTGTGTTCAATTATGAACATGATTTTAACAAGTTCGCTCGTCGGCAATAAAATGAACACATGTTAAATTTTATTTATTTGGTAACCGAAACCTGCGCAGGGACCACTCACATATACGATAACAATAAATAAGGATAAAAATAGTTATATGGTATACAGCAGACCCAGTGATCCCCAGCAAGTGGATAACACATAACACATCGACACAGAGAGAAAATCGAACATGTATACGTATATATATATATATAGACAGATAAGTCGATCAAATTGGGACTGTATTATTCCTCGTAAATCTGCTTGAATACGACTATATTGATCTACTTAATATCAGTTTCGGTAGTTTGAGTTGCTGAGTATGCTGATTCCGAATCCGATTATGTATTTTAATCGGTTCCAATTCCGCCTTGACAATTCAGGTTTGACAGAGGAGTGCAAATGGAATTCCAATCAAATAGTTATATATATCGTATAAGTTGTTGATTACTTTACGCTGTCAAAAACTTAAAGCTTAAAAGCTTGCCTATGATATGCCAGTGGGTTCGTTTCCATGGCCATCATGGCCACCATGGCCACCATGGCCACCATGGCCACCATGGCCACCGAGGGCACAAGTTAAATTCCTTGCAACGTGACGCCGCCACAAAATAAGTTTGCTTCTCGCTTAACCCAGCAACGCTTCACTCCCTCTTCTCTCCCCCCACCCTTAGACACACACACCCCCACACACACACACACACACACCCACACACACACAGTCTGTTGAAGTAAAAGTTTTAATACTTTTCGCCTGCGTGCCAGAAGTAATCAAAATTTAATTTTAATTATTATGCGCCCAGTGTCGGGGTGGGGACTTCGACGTCGACTTGGGCATGAAGGGGGGGTGGTGCGGGTAATGGAGAAAAAACTATTATTGAATTATTATTCTATTATGCTATTGAAAGCGCACTTAAAGTGTTCCCTAATGCAAGTTGACTAAATACTAAATGCACAACAAATTTCAGCAGTCACCTGCAACGTGTGCCTAAATATATATTTGTGTATGTGTGTGTGAATGGAGACGTCTCCGATTCCAGTAATTAAATATGTACACGATTAGCCACAAATTTTGAAATATATCAAAAAATTAACCGAAAACTCAAATTTACACCAAAAATCTCAGATTACAGCTAAGCTTGGCCAATGCCGATCTTTGAAGGACGTCTACCGCTTACCAAACAAATTTTGTGAGTTTAGCTTTAAAATTGTGCTTTATCGATTTTCCTTTAGCCCCCTAGTGGACGTAGCACTCCAATCTTATCACTTTGTCCGACACGGTCACAGACCTGCATATGTTCCATGTCTCAAGGCTCTAGCTTTGTACTATATACTTTGATACCTTTTGCATCAAGTATAAGAATCAATACGAAATTTGCAGCAAATATTTAAGTGAAATTTGAAGTTCACAATTCAAATCTGACACAATAATAAACGTATTTACTGAGCGGAAGAAGCCATCTGTGCGGTTTTTAGATTGACAAAGGGAATGCGGAAACATTGTGTGCCTAATTGCCAACAACTGATGAAATGCACACAAGATTGCTTTCTGTGTGTGTGTGTGTGTGTGTGTGAATTATATGTTCAGTAATGGGGCATCTAACCGCATAACATATACATTTAAACATAACATTTCATTTACTCCATTGAGCCAATGGGATTGGAAATTTGATTGTGTGTGTTGCGCAAAGGCGAAAGGACGAAAGGGCGAAAGGGGGAAAGGGGAGTTGAGGTTGAGCAATTCTGGGGTATATTTCGGCAATTAACTGTGCCGCAGAACTTGATTGGAATCCGTTGTGGCTTTTAGATGGACTCTTGGTGCCAGCTGTAAAATATACCCATCGGCGACCATTCCATAAATATGTTGACGATCCCAACTTTATGTGACTAAAAAGTGAAAGCCTATCTCTCTCCCTCCCTCCCTCCCTCGCTCTCTCTCTCTCTCTCTCCCTCTCTCACTCTGTCTTCGTCTCTCCAGCTCTCTTTCTCTTCCTTGAAATTGATTTCAAATTGGATCTGCTCGGAAAGTGTCCATTCATTTATACAAGTAGTACTTTCACGATTACGACCCATATCCTTACCCATGTCCTGTAGCATAAGCACTTCCACACACACACACACAACTTCTGCATGACTGCATGCCAGCGATTTGTGCACAGTTTTTATGATATTGAAGTACATATAAAGTACATCGATTTTCCCCCTTATACAATATTGTCTAATAAACATTGATTCTCAAGAACTCAAAAACAAAAAATCACAAAATCAAACAAAGCGAAAGCTTGATACTCTGATGGAAAATTGAAATGAAATTAAATGATTTATCAATTTCGATTAGGTTTCGCTATAAACAATAAAAATTGCTAGCTGGCTGAGTGGCTTATTGAGTGATAGATTGACGGCTTGATTGACTGACTTGTAATCAAAATAAAGCCCAAAAAATAAGGTAAGATAAGGTAAAGTAGCATGTATCTTAGTAAACTCTAATACAGAATTTGCGATAGATCGACTCAATATATATTGATGTTTATTTAAACTAGCGATTGACTTAATGATTGACAGATTGATTAACGATACCGAAAAATAAACTGCGATAGGACAAGCAAGCGCAAAGACAGAATTTTGAATAATTCGACTGAATTTGGGACAAACAATATATTTATTTAAATCGGATAACTGATAAGGAAGTGAGTTCAAGCTACACTGCAACAAAAGCCAAACAAATTATATAAATGCAGTTGAGTTATTTGTTAATTGAACGAATGTGATTTATGTAATATACCTCAGCCTTTGTTTGCTTCGTTAAAGACTTCTTTAAGGTCAGGGTATCTTCTAGTCTAACTTCTTTTATCATATTTTCGTCACAGAGAGAGAGAGAGAGAGAGAGAGAGAGAGAGAGAGAGGAGAGAGAGAGGGAGAGAGATAAATTTTAGTCAATAAAGCCTCTCGAAATTCTAGCATCGTTATTATCGTTACTCATCTGCCTAGTCCACTTCCATCGACTAGACACTCAATCAGCAACCCAATCTAATCGATTGACCCATAAGGTTAGCTAACCCCAGGGGGGACCGAACAAAAAAAAAAAGTTACATTAAATGAAATTATGGGCCACAAAGAATTGGTCTGCTTTAATGATGCTGTGTTTATGTTGCAGGACGCAAGCGGACTGGGCAGCAGTAATAAAGTTTGCACTCGAAGAAAAAAAAGGTGCTCTTCAGAAATGAAGCATCAAATTCGCATTAAAATCTTGTGCTTTGTGCTTGAGGTAAGTATTAGCCATTAAGTACGCCAATTCTTCACTCGAGTTGATTCAGTCTGGGTCTGGGACTGAACCAAGCGATATCTGGTCTCGGTCTGGGTCTGTGCTTGTGTCGAGCTATATCTAATCTAATTTTTGATTCGAGTTTTCCTGATTCGAATTGATTAGAGTCTAGGATTGTACTGGGGTTTTGTGCTCACCGTATATAGGCCCGTTGCAGTTGCCGCCGCTGCTGCCGCCGATGATGATGAGGATGCTGCGGCGGCTCCAGTGCTGCCGTAGTTGAGCTGCGAATGATAACCGCTGGAGAGGATCTTCTTGTGTGCGGATGCATGCGCCCGATACGCGCTGACGCTCAGTTTCATTGTCACATCAACTCAAATGCCAGGGCTGACTAGGGCCAACTCTCCACCACCCCACTCGTTGCCTCTCCTCTCCTCTCCTCTCCTCGTCTCGTGTATGTGTGTGTGTGTGTGTGTGTACCTCACCAACCTCAGCCACCTCAGCACCCACTTAAGGGTGTGGGGGCGTGGCAAGGCTTGTCAAAGCTTTCAACTTGCTTGCCTTGAATTGGGGGCTTAATTGAGTGCCCAAAGGCGTTTCGAACAATAAGCCCAACACTGTTGACACTCTCTCAGCAGAGTGATGCGTTGGGCGGGTAGGGCGAGGGGGGGCCTTGCAGGAGTCTGGAGGGGTGGGGGTTGGGTGTAGGCCAGTTGAATGACAATGGCAAAAACAATGCGCACTTTTTGTTTGCCCTGCTTGTTGGGCTTCTTTATCGCCCGCTGAAGTTGGAAGCTGCAGTTATGCTTGGCGGGCGGGTGGGCGGTTTGGAGCGAGTAGGTTGGGTGGATGGTGGAGGCGGGGTGGAGTAGGCGGCTGGGCTGCCTACTGGGGGGTATCTGTTTGGCTTGTTTCTTGGGCCGACGCTGTTCAGTTTTTGGGTTGCTTTGTTCGCGTATTTTTCGTATGTTGCCTTTTTGCTCTTTGTTGTGCTTCTTGTTCGAGGTGTGTTTTTTTTTTTCGTCTTTTTGTTTTATTTTTTATTTTTCGAGGATCCTTCGCTCTGCTCGTTTTTTAATCGTTTGCGATTTGGGTTTTTTGCCCTGCTGCTGCCTGTTGTTGTTGTTGTTGTTTAGGCCTCATGTCACTTTATTTACAAATAGATGTTGTTGTTGTTGTTGTTGTTGTTGCTGCTGCTGTTTTTGTTGTCACCTGCGGACAGTAAGAAGCATTTACAAAAGATTAGTCAATGGTCGTCATCAATATGCAATAGAATACAGCATTTCATCGAATTGATAATTAAAAGAGACATTTTGCACGCATGTTTGCTTTAATTAGACATCAAATTATGCGTAAATTGTGCAATGGAATACACAGCTGGTATTAAGTTGCCCCCCCAAGCTCTGAATTTGCCACAAATGCCGCATGCCGCATGCCGCATGAGCAGGCAACAGCATTTATATTTTTGGGCAGTTCGTAAAGTTAACAGCGTGTTGAATTGCTAATCATAGCGACTAATTGTTGATTTGATTGATGTCATTAATCCATCAACCATCAACCATCAGCCAAACGGCCATCAACTAAAGCACATCAGAGATGAACCATTAAGTTGGCTTTATGAACTAATTAGGTACGCAATTGCAGTAAATCAACATGAATTAAATGCGTATGCCCCCATAAATTAGTAGTCAATCACCAAACAGGCAATTATTTGACAGCTATTTCATTTCTCGTCAATCGGACTGTGTTGGTCCACAGCAGATAATTACCAGATTTATATTTTCTTGTCACTTTCTATAAAAGATAATCAGTCGAGTAAATAGAAATATGTATCGCAATCAATCAAAAGTGGGTGCCAATCAATCATTTGTCTCTCATACCATTCAAAACATAGATAAAGGCGTTGCATCAACAATAGTAGTACTTATGCATTGAGAACTTTTCTATCAATCACAATCAATCAGCATATTTCTCATCACTTGTCAATCATCACATTAAAATAGTTGGCATGCAAATTACTGATGTATCACCCATTAATAATCATCTCATTAAATTAGTTTACACAAGCGTTCTATCAACAATCATAAGCGAATTACTTACGCATTAACAACTTGTCTATCAACGTTCATTCACAGAGTCGCAGTCAATCATATACTCAGGAGGTAATTAGACGGGATTAAGTCAACAAGTACAGCATGAGATTGTTATTATTGATAACGAACACAGTGTGTACAATAGAAGTAGATGCATCAATGCTTATCAATCCGATTACCGTTGGCAAATACAACGAGCTATTCAGCTCAATCACACAAATAAAGAGCTGTTGACTGAAACAATGATACAGATACCGAGTAAAGGGATTCAATATTGGACATTGGAAATTGAACTGGAAATGCAAAGGGGGAAGGAAATGGAAAGGGAAAGGGAAAGGGGAAAGGAAACTGCAAAACTTGTAAGCCGCATTCATAACATGGCTTTCATTTTATGTCTAACAATTCACATTCGTTAAACAGACATCGGGATTTATTACGGTTACCGCACTCGCTGAAAAAGTGAGTTGAGGGTTTTTGGGACTGAACCTGAAACATGTTCGTCGACCCCAAATGGCAAACAAATTTATTAAAACAAAAACGCTGCTGGGCAGCTGAGCAGCTGAGCAACTGAGCTGAGACAAGCTTAGCTGGTTAGATGGTTAGCTGGTCGAGCTGTAACCAGATAAGATTCTGATCAAGGTGCTCGATGGGGTTTGATTTATGTGCATTGACATTAAAGCGCTGTCAGCTAGTAAGTACAGTCTGCACAAAAGCAGACAAAGGCTTATGGGAAACGACCATTAAAAGGGCGGAAGTTCGGCGAACACATTAAACTCATGCAATTACAAAACAAAATCCATTACGTAAACGCAGTCCCAAAAAAGCAAACATTCAATAAAACTCCAAAAACCAAATAAGCCACCGCATGTCCCTGGTCGGGTGCCGCTCTTGCACCTGTTGTCCCTTCGACAACATTATAAGGCTGCCTACACTCAGCCAAAACAAGATGGACCAACAATTGAAAACGTCGTCGTTTTTAAGACATGATGATTGATTGATATGATACGATATTCAAACAGTTGCGTTCCGAAATTCAGAACTTGATTACTTTCATGTTTCGTTTAAATTTGACATGGTAAAATAAAAGTAAATTGTGCTCAAATTAAGTACAAACACAAAATGATATTCTCATTTCTTTGTAATCGAGTAAGTATATTTTTCTCATTTGAAATTCTTCAACATAATAAAATAAAACCAAAATTAACGTTAATTATGATTGTCCATATATTGAAACAGTCGCGAACTTGATTACTAAGATATCAAGTTTATATTGGAAAATGTCACTAAATCAGCTAAAAATCGAAGTTCATTAATGAAGATTCAAAAGATTTGCGCACAAAATATTTGCAAAATGAAATGGTTATTTTTGGTATCAAGCATGGAATGGAAACAGTGTGTTTATTTCTTTGAGTGTACGCGAATAACGTGTAAGCAAGGACGAGCACAGTATGCAATGAGCGAGCAGAGCAAAGACGGCAAGTCTTTCTCTCTCTCTCTCTCTCTCTCTCTCTCTCTCTCTCGCTCTCTCTCTCGCTCTATCTCTCGCATAAAATGTAATTATAAAACATTCAAACATTTCAACGCTCGCTGCCAATGGCTGGGGATGGAGACGTTATGGGGAGGGCGGGGACGGAGGCGGGGGCGGGGGCGGGTGCGAGGGCGTCACAGGTTAAACAAAGTCTTAACACTTTGTGCCGCTGCCGCTTAAACGGCTTAGTTTGCGCGGACAACATCGAGCAGCAACTTTTATGAGTTTTAGCCCCGAAACTGCTATTTGCTGTACGGGCGGGCTGACTCCCATCCCCCCTCCCCCGCTCAGAGCACTCGGTGTTTATGAGCTGTTTGTGCTGTGCGATATATATCTGTATATATATTATGAGTAGTGTATGTACATAATATTGACATACAGCATTTATACACTGGTACACTATTTTTATGGGTTCATTAAAGGAGGCAGGTACAACGATATTCCGCATACCTATTTCAGTGCTAGATGGATGTACTTGATTACATTCTTGAACATTTTTGAACATTCGTTAAGTATGTGGCGAATGTTAGAGTATTTTGTGTCTTTATCGCTGCTTTGAAGAGCATGACAACATTAATGTAACACACAGCCGATATTTCTAGGAAGGTAAGCGCTTATTTTCTTATTAGTACACTTAATAGAACTGAAAGCTTTTAGCAAAGTAGAAAGGGAAATAAATTTCCTATTTATTGGATTGTTTACACAAAAAGTAGCTATAGTCTGTCTGAATGTCGGAAATGTTGGACATGTTGTACAATCCGACTGTAAGTATATTATTGCTTTGGATGTCTTGTAGAGGTGGAGATCGTTATCGTTAGCGCTAACCGTATTATCGATTTTTGACAACAGCAAGTCATAAACGAACTAATAATTACATTTAATTATTTACTTTTGACAGCAATAGATAGTTAAAATCGATAATTATCGATTGGTCCCCATTTACCTGATTACCTTTTGCTTAGCCAAAAATACAACTATCGAACGAACATCTGAATATTTGAGCATAAACTTATGAATATCATTGGAATGCTCAAACGCCATATGTCCACCAGGATATTTGAAATTTAAAACTCACAAACTGCTGCCTGCTCCCCCAAAAGCCCCAAGAAACTTTCTCTTACATCCATTTATTTGTTGCTGCTGCTGCTGCTGTTCCTGTTGCTGTTGTTGTTGTTTGTCCCTTAACATAAAAGTCAATGAAGCATTCCATGTGGCAGATAAACAGTTAGGCCAGCAAACAAGCAGCCAGCCCAATTTCTGCTACTATTGATTACAATTTTTAAAATTTACGCTTCATTGGTCAGTAAAGAGCAGTATCCAGTACCCAGTACACCCTCTCCCATCCAATACCTCGACCCCCGGCATTCCCAATCAAGTGCTGCGTGGCCACAAAATGTGACATTAAAAAATGGTAACCACTTGTCAAAGTTGTGCGTCTCCCTTGTGAGGACCCCTAAGACACTAAGCACTATATACGAAGCAAGAAAACAGCAAAGACGAAATATCAACTCCAGCCGCAGACACTGAGACAAACTTTGTAGATGCTTCTACTTAAATCAACGTCAAGTTTTGATTTCAGCATAATTTGTGCTGAATACAAACAGCAGTGCGTTTATTCAAGTGCATATATTCAATCTCGCAAAGGAAAACTTATCATCATTATTGCGTATTGCGTTGGGAGCAGGTCAAAGATTGCCTCGCCACAAGCAACAAGACACAAAAATATTAAGTGGCAGCAGCACGCGGCGTATGCGCAATATTCCCAAAGCGACACTTCTCGCCCCAGATTGCTGAGGTTAATTATGAGTCTCTTCTCTGCCCACACACACACACACACACATACACACAGTGCCAGACACTGATACCACTAATCGCCCTCTTCAGCTGACCTGCCCCTGTCGTGTTGCGTGCCCCATGGCAATGGCGACCGCCCCCCCTTCACAGAGCTGAGGATACAGGATACACTTAGTTGGCTAATAAGTCCATTCAATGTGGCCTGTGGCTCTCGTTCAGACTTTACAAATTATGCTTAACATCAAAATGAAATCGTCTCATCAAAATTTAATCCTCAGCACATTCCCCAACATCCTTGTTGTCACTTGCCCCCCACGGTCTGGCGTGCCCCTGTTGCGAGCAGCACGTTAATTCTTATCAAAAATCAAGTGATTTCCTTGCGGTAAATACCGCATTCAAATCGAAGTTTTGTCCTTTATTCGATTTGAATTTTCAATTTATGTGATTTGTGACTTTCATATATACATATATATGTATATATACATATTTGAATCTTTTCATAAATTAGCTTTACTTGTAATCGTTTTGCATTTCATTTCAGACACATAAAAATGATTCCTTCTCTTTGGCGTTTAAAGGTGGCTTTAACTGGTATCCCAATCTTCGTTTGAAGTCCGTTGGCTTCTTCCTCATTCAACCTTCCATCGGTTGGTTGGTTGACCGTGTAACTTTATTCTGTGTGGTTTTCGCACTTTAGTTAATTAATGGCAACACGGATACCACTTTTCCATTAGGTCGTCTCAACTTTTCTAACTTTACACTCAAGTTTTGCTCTTTGCGGAACTCTTGCTTCCCTTAATTTCATCATTCCCACAACTCACATCTCTCCGAGAAATCTCTGAGCGAGATAACTTGTCTTATCTTATTCGAGATGTGCCAATCGCTTCTTTACTTATTTACTTGCTCTCTCACTATTTCCATCTCTGCCTTCTTAACTTTTTACTTTCCTTATTTTCATCAGATTGGCACTTTTTTTTTTGGGGCGTTCCCCCAATCACTGCATTAAGTGTTGAACCATTTTCCATTTGAATGGCTCGAGATTTACACACTCTCTTATTTAATATCATTTAATTTGTATGGGTAATTTAAATGCAAACCTGTTTTACATTTTGTGCACTTTTTGAAATAAAACATTGATATATTGCCACACTTAAAGTTGGGCCTCAGCCCGAGTTGAGCTAAAATATTGTTTCGATTACCAACTGGAATAAACTTCAACTGGCTGTTTATCTAGCTAAGCGCTTGGGGAAGTTAGAATGGAGTCCCTTATCAGCGTTTATGTCAAACGCTGGCCACTAAGTAGCCACAAATGCCGACTGCCGACTGCCGACTGCCGACTGCTGCCTGTTTCCCTGTTTCCCATGTTTCCCATGTTTCCAATGCTTCCCTGCCACCCTTAGCCCTGTCTAGCTATTGTCCTTTTGTTTTGTCTTTGTTTTGGCCTTTATATTTTGTGTTTTTGTGTATTTCGTGTTTTGTTGCTGGCGGCTTACATCGCTACGAATGGCTGTCAGTTGGTTGTCTTAAGCCTGGTTATGAATATGATTGCAGCCAGAGATCCAACTAAACCATCCGTCCTGCCCCCCTTCCTTCCTTGCCCAACATGTTGACTCGTGCATGTGGACGGCGACTTAAGTGATTCCAAATGCCGCACTGGGTCAAGCAGCTGCCCGCAATTCCCACACAGTTCACACCGCATACGATACACTCAGGGAAAAACAATTTCCTTTTCAGAATCAGAATCAGAATCATATGACTTCTACTTCTTTATCTACTTCTACTTCTACTTCTACTTCTACTTCTACTTCTACTTCTACTTCTACTTCTACTTCTACTTCTACTTCTACTTCTACTTCTACTTCTACTTCTACTTCTACTTCTACTTCTACTTCTACTTCTACTTCTACTTCTACTTCTACTTCTACTTCTACTTCTACTTCTACTTCTACTTCTACTTCTACTTCTACTTCTACTTCTACTTCTACTTCTACTTCTACTTCTACTTCTACTTCTACTTCTACTTCTACTTCTACTTCTACTTCTTCATCTACTTCCACTTCTACTTCTTCAGAAGTTTAGTTTAATGCTGATATCAGGCTGATTTACCAAAACTTATACTTGCTTCTATTCTTCATAAGTTTCATTTTGAGAACAAGAGCCGAGTATCCTACTCAAAGTAGTCAAGTTCACGAATATTTTCAAAGTAATATAACTTTTGGGAATTTCGAAATTTCCACGAAGAAATTGCTGCCCTTTTTTTGTAGCTAGCAGCTTTGACCTTGTCCCGATTTTAATTTAAAGACAAGCGTGTCTATTTTTTGGTTGAGTGTCCTACTTCCCCCGCCCTTCCCTCTTTGAAAGTGCTATGTAAATGTGTAGCCGAACCGCAGCATAAATTAGGATCGTCATTTGCATGTGCTCAGGGCCACAGTTCGAGTCAGACCCAGAGCCAGAGCCAGAGCCAGAAACTGGCAAATGGCCATCCCACAAGGGCGCTGAGATGTGCGTTGTGACCCTACCAACGCCCAGCCACCCATCCACCCAGTCACGGCCAGCAATCCACTCAGAAGCAGCCACCTTGTCGACTCTTTCAATTTATCAACATAATTGTATATAAATTCGAGAGTCGCGAACAGATAAAAAAGACGAAACGCTCAGCTTGCAACATCAACACAGAATACATATCCATATTCATATACATATCCATCAAAATACCAGATTATAATTCAAAAAGTACAGTTCTTCAACTAAATGCTGTGTGCTGCTAAAATATGGGGTTTTCTTTTCTTAATTCCAGAGTTAATTTTTCTAAAATTTAGAAATTTTGTGTCTAATTTCCAGATTGTTTTTTAAGCCTCTTTTTATTACTCACATCAGTATTTTAAGAGTGCGAACTTAGTTCTGAGTTCTTTTTTTTTTTGGTCAAAAATGAGCTTTAAATTTTCTACATTTTTGCAGTGAAACAATTTGAAAAAAGTCTTTTTAATTTACTTCTCGTATCTTTGGAACATTTTCGAAAATAATGCAGATATCGCTTCTATTAAAGATCGACAAGTAATAAAATGAGAAAACATCTCATTTGAGATGTAACTTTGGGCGTTATGCTTTTCGCTGTCCCCTTCAAAGATGAAAAGCGATTAATAAGCAATACACACTCACTGAATCCTGTACGACAGGTGAGAGAGAGAATGAGAGAGCGAGAGAGATAGAGGACAAGTGTAGAGAGAGAGAGAGAGAGAGAGAGAGAGAGAGAGTATCTCATGCATAAACATGACAACATTTTGTCAGCGTTTATTTTATTTTATTTTATTTATTTTTTTTTTTTTTTGCCCGGCACTTCGACGATAAAGCAATTTGCGCAAATTGTGACCATGATTTTGTATCAATTGCTTTTGCCAGCGGGTAAGTCCTCAAGCCCACAAAAAATCGCTCATACGCTGCGTAAGCAGCCCCCATCCGACCCAGCTCTGCTTGGCCGCTTTCGGTTTTACTTCCGTTTGGCTCGTAATCAATTTTTGGCACTTGAAGCCGGCTGCTGCCAAAGCCCATACATTTATACGTTTATTTACAGCCATATATCTTTAATACTTATTGCTTGTTGCCCTTGTGTCCTTGGAGTTTGATGGCTTTGTCAACACACTTGCCGCACTTTATGACAACCATAATATACACGCATATTTACAAATATACTTGACAAACTATGTCTATGTTAAAACTAAAGACATAAATCATTATAGCCTAAGTGGAAGCTTCAACTTAATCAACTTCTTAATCCCCATCGAACTTTTAATTATATAAGGTACGTACAAACATATGTATGTCAGATATATACGCTTTATCCCATCTATTGACAGGATAAAGCGTATATATCTATGTCGGTATTACTTTCAATATGCAAACACCTTTAAACTGATGCAAGTCAAACATAAACAAGTTCGAATGCAGTAGTCGGGAGAGGTCGACCCGCTGTATACCCTCAATCCAGATGTTATATACAAAGTAGGATTGCTGATAATAGTTTCTTCAATATCAAAGTAATTGATCAATAATATGTCTGGGTATAATATATATATATACATATATCAGTTGGAAGAGTATATCTTTACAACTGTGTCTTTTATTACTATCGAAAATCGATTTGTATCGATAAGCACAGAACAGACGAGCAGTTATCGATAAGACAAAGTAAACTGCGTATAAGACAAGAGTTTATATTCCATTTAAAGACTCGACTGTTCATGCTGATCAAGATATATATATATATATATATATATATATATATATATATATATATAAGGACTTGACGCGGTTCCAGTTGTTTCTTTGTTGCCTTTTATACACTTTGGCACAAGTTCATGCCCTGTTTCGAATTTTTTATGGACTGAGGGTATAAAAGTGTCGCTCGACTTTTCTTTCCGCATTGATTAATGCTTAACTGTAGTTGAGGTTGATTTATGTAGTGTGTGTGTGTGTGTAGGTCGTGTGTGTGTGTGTGTATACTTGTTGTGTGTGCTGACATTTCATCCCTCTTCTGCATGCAAATAAGCGGAACGCACCAGTTTCATGGGAAATTCAATTAAAAAACTGTTTCCTCGCGTGTGTAACTATGTGTGTGTGTGTGTGTGTGTGTGTGTGACTGGGTGTGTGAGTGTGTCTGTTGTGTGTGTGTGTGGAGTAAGGATTAATGCAATTACCAGATCCCCAGGCGTGCGGACACATTTTCCCAGCAAGAGGCACTGAGGCATTCAGGCAGCAAAAATTCCAGGCATTGGGGCACCGAAACGGAACACAATACAATTATTATTATCTCTGAATTTTGTATATTGCTTAAACTGATTTCCCGATTTCCTGATTTTCTGATTTCCTTTTGCTCCTCTTTTGTCTCCGGCTGCTGTTGTTCGTTGTTTCGTGTCTCGCCTTTGGGTCTATGTGTGTCTCTCATTTAATTCTCGCTTTTCAGCTTGCCGCCTGTGGCATGATGCAATACACAGCAATACACTGCAATGTTCACACATATATAGCTGTCATATATGCTTGGCAATCAATTGAAGAAGTTGAAGACCTTCAATTGTGAAAATTGAAATTACTTTTTCTTTTGTCCATCAGTTCAAAATTTGATTCCGATTTTCTCGGCTTCTTCGATTTTTGGCAACTTGATTTGCGTACCATGTTTCTATTAGAGTATCTGTATCTTGTACGAGTATGAGGTGTGTGTGAGCAAAATTAATGCCATTCTTAACATTGCTGAATTCTTAATGCATTTTCTTTTCGATTTCCCTGTCTCTTTCCCACCACAGCTACTGCGGGCTGAATGCCTGCATGGATGGATGGCACTCCTGTGCCAGTTGTCTCTCTCTCTCGCCCTCTCTAACGCTGTAAGTGCCGACAGTTTGCTCGGTAATGTTATGTATGTGTGTGTGTGTGTGTGTGTCTGTATCTTTTCCCAAATGTGTCAGTGTCAGTGGAATGTTTATGGCCAACAGCCTGCCAGCTTGTCGGCTGCTGTCTGCTATCTGCTGTCTGCAGCACTCAATATACTTGCCCCGTGGCGTATACTTAATATTTAAAAGCGATACTCTGTGAATAGTCCAACATTGTTTTCTGATTATTTTATTATATGCATAATCGTTGTAGAAATCTAACGATTTCATGACCAATCTTTTTTTTTTCTGTATGAAAATTCATCTTTCTCTTTTTTTTTTGTGTAAAATTCACTAGACCTGATTATAGAAAAGTTATGGTCGTTTAAAGTTATGCCCAGATATTTTACATGGCACAAATGAGCTATGCAAATTTGATGATGGCTTGCTTAATTATTGAACGAAATCCAGTGTTGTAAAAGCACAAAACGCATTGTGAAACAGAGCGCAATGCGAAGTGTGCTTCAAGCAAACGAAAGGCGGTAAATATTCAACTCAACTCAACCCAGGGGCGAAAGGATGAAAGTGCGAAAGTGACACTAGGGATATAAGGGGGGAGGGTCTGTGTGTGTGTGTGTGTGTGTGTGTGCAGGGGGTGAGAGTGGGAGAGTAGGTGTGGCATATCTGAACAGCTGCTGTTTTTTCTGTCGTCAGCTCAAATCACTCGATAGGCGATAGCCCCACGGCGACTGAGGTTTGAGACTTGTGCTGGGTTGGGGAGTTGGGGACTGCGTTTTGGTTTTATTTACCTATTATCGGGTCGGGAACAGCTCGTTAGGGGCGCGAGCTGCGAACTACGAGCTATGAGCTACAGTGGATCACATAAATTTCGCAACAAACCCGTTTTTTTTTGGTTTGCTGTTTATATTCCCTCGACCCATTAAAAATGGGTAAAATGGTTATAACGGGTGCTCTGTAAAAAGTATGTAAGAGGCAGTAGGCAACATCTGCCCATAACCCATAAAGTATATACATATATATGTTCTTGGTCGGGATCAGACAGCCGAGTCGTCTATATTATAGACGTGGATCTCGGAGACTCTTATCATTATTTCGCAAATATATGGATACATATCGAAATGGCACAACTTCAAAGGCAGAGGCTTCTAATTCAAATTGTTTACATCTTGACTTAGTGTTGAGCAACTGCACAAATAAAACTGGAATATATTTAACAACTAGGCAGAGGGTATTTGGGCAATTGAGCTCACTCATCTGAAGTATTCCCATATATATTTCTTAATAATTTTTGCGTTTTTTGTGTCGAAGCTTCCTTTTCGCTTATTATTCGCTTTTCTCTTTCATCAGCAGCCGCTTGCCGCATGCCGCATGCCACGTGCTTTGCTTCGTTTTGCTTTTGACCCTTGTTCATTTAGCCCTTGCCCGAATAATTTTTCAATGTCAGAAATTTGTGCCCCCATTTGAAAAATTGAAAAGTGTTTTAATGGCGACGGCAATGAGAATTAATGGCCGCTCCTTGCCACCCATTCAGCCAGACAGCCAGGCAGCCAGGCAGCTTTTGCTCTACACAGAATTTTCTTTAATGCAATTGCAGCTGGCAGGCTTAAAGCAGTTTCAGCTTGCAGGATACCAACGGGAATAACGAGGATAACAGCTGTCAGCGCAGGTAGCTCAACCATAAATCTACGTAAATATTTAATTATTATTAAATTCATTTGAAGCGATTTATCGACATATGCAAGAAAATATGCAAATATATTTATGCAGTGTTGTTCAGCTGAGAAGATATATATATATATATATGTATATGTATATATATGTAAAGATACTTCACTTCAGCACAACAATAACAATGCAATCTTGAAATGGTTAGACCCACAAGAGGTGTCTCTGTCCACAGTTAGACAGAAAATAAAAAGAGCCAAAATCTACAAAATCCCTGGGGGAAAATAGTTGGGCAACTCTGATTATAGTGTGTACTTATTTAATATGGAGAGCAGACCTGCTCGCTTTGTGTTTATACATATATATATATATATATATTTTTTTTATATTTATCTTTAGCTAGCTCCTAATTGCTTGCTACTTAAAGTCAACAGTATCAGCTAACTCACAAATAGCTGTTTGTAACCTTTGATCGGAAAAAGAGTTGGCCTTGCTTTATTTATTTATGAACTTTGTGACAGAGCTTCTATAATAAACTTTAGTTTCAGTGCCAAAGAAGTTGAGTTATTTGAAAATGCCAGACGATTAAGTTTATGTTTTAAAAGACAGTCAGTTTAAATAGCAGCCGTTGGCATTTTGTGTTGAATATCCAACAAAAGATGCGAATTCCAATAAGCTTAAAGACTTTACTTTCTTTTAAATATCGATAGATCAAAGGAAGGACATATCCTGTTTTTAATTTCAATTTGCGTTCCCTTGACTGAATTTCTCTTATCGTTCGATGCAGACTGTCAAAGACGGCGAAGAGAAAGCACTCCATATGTTTATGTCTGTGTACACAGAGTGACTTGAGTCCTTCGGTTGTCCTGGCACCCACTCAGCCCAGCTTGGGTGATTAAAACACAGAATTGATTAAATACAACACAGGCTCTATTTGTTGATAGGCAAACAAATTAAACACTTAAACAAACATATTTTGTATGGGTCGCGACTCGTTCGGTTCGCAGTGCGAATATGCTAATCAGTACGTGAATGTGACTGTGAATGTGGCTGTGAATGTGAATGTGAATGTGAATAAAAAACACTCAGTCGTGCGTTTTGCCTTTTTCTTCTGCTCCTTTTTTTTTGATGTTGTTGTTGTTGTTGCTGTTGTTGTTGTTTTGTGTGCTCATCAAATTTGAATGAAATCATTTGAAGCCTGGCAAAAGTCAATACGCAAGGCTAAAGCCAACGGTACTTTTGTTGAATGTAGGCGCATTCCGTACGCCTCATTTGCAATGTAAAACGGCACGGGGCACCGGGGCACGGGGCAAGGTGTGGCAAAGGGATGCGAGGGGCGTATCAGTGAAGAGCTTTGCCACTGCATAAGAGCAGCAGGCGCACAAAGCGAGTGACTGATTGACTGACTGACTGACTGACTGATTGAGGCGCTGGCTGCCTGGCATAATTATTTACCATTTCACATCAATCATCAAGTGGGCGTACGTGCGTGTGTGTGTGTGTGTGTGTGTGTGCGTGTGTGTGCGAGTGTAAAGTGTTGTCTAATTAGCTGAAATATTTAATTGAGGCAAATAAAATCTGACAGCGACGCCTGAAAGTATGCAGCCCGGCATTTGTCTACACAAGCTGCGGCTACTTCAACTGTGCCACGCAACATGTGTGTGTGTGTGCATATTCCATTCATACCCTCCATCCATTAAAGTGTGGGCATCATGAAGCTGTGCCAAAGTTTGTAACATACAGCAGGCATATATATATGTATATATATTCTGTCTGTCTGCCTGAACAAAAGACTATAAAATCTAAAGAAATTTGGAACACACCAAACAATTATCGATAATCGATCCTTTATATTACCTGACAAATATCGATAAGAATCGATTTTAAATATAGATATATATTCTTATCGATTATCAATCAATATTATAAACAAATTTAATGTTTTCTATTTGTTGGTCCTAAAACTTAGATTAAACTAGATTTGTTTTCAGTTGAACTTAAAAGACACGTTTCAACTTCAATCAACTATTCCATTTTACTACATTTCAACCCATTCAGCAAAAAAATATAACATAACAAATATCCAATATAAAATATGACAAATTAAATGCGAAAACTAAAATGTAATACATAAAAAATAAAAATATTTACATAATATCAAATACAAAATATTAATTAAAAAATAAATTCAACACGGCCGTGGTAATTGGCTCATAAAATTTGAAGTAGCATAATAGTTGCCACACAGTGAGGCAATATCTTTTATTTTCGCGCTGCAAAGCTGTCATCATCTGCCTGTCTGTCTGTCTGTCAGAGTATTCGACGTGCTGCTTTTTCTTTTTTGTGCGCCGCACATTTACGGGCAATTTGTGTGGCAAGTATATAATTGGCAGCAGCATCACCATGCGGCAGTTGCTTAACTGCTCAATATGTCAGCGGGCTCAATGCCTCAATGCCTCATGTTGCAAGTGCCAACAGTCAGTCAGACGCTGCCTGTCAATTCCCATTCAAAAAGCTCAGCGTGCACAGTTGCTGCTGCTGCTGCTGCACGCTGGGCGTGCCGGCGGGAGGGCAAGGTGCCCCGCACACTCAAGCGCCCTTAACATACCTCTGCACCCTCCCTGCTCCCTGCTCCCCGCTCCCCGCCTCCTCTCCATCCCCAGTGTTGCCCCTGCCCCTATTCGCGTGTGCATCAAATTACTTCCGCTGGATTTGAATTTGTTGTTAAGGCTGCCGACGCAAAATGGTAACGCGCTTCACAATCTGAGCTGCTTGAAATGCCACACACACACACACACACACACGCACACACACACGCACACTCATACAATTACGCGAATGACAGGAAAAGCGCTCACAATGCGCATGAAAGCATAAAAAGTGGCAAAGAAAATGGAAATGGAAATGTATGCAATGCGAGGCGCAAAGAAATGGCAAAATTATAAAAATATATATACAAGTACACACACACACACACACACACAACCATATATTCATCTATATATATATATACACTCGCAAAAATAAGGAATAGGGTATTGTGCACAACTTAGCCGAGGAACATTCTTAAATCACAGCCCAAAAAAAGGAATGTTTGCTTTTAAATCGCCAAAAATTGAAAAACTGTTTAGTTGAAGTTAAGATATTTAAATCTTAATATAAATACTTTGGCGCTTAAGTTCATGCTGTTACTTACTTACTTAAAACAAAATATAATAATAATATATAAAATATAAAAATTCTTGGAATGAGTATTACGAACATGTTTCAAGCAGTTTTGTGATAGATTCTAAAATCAAAATTTATATATATACATATATACATATGTATAACTCTTATTTTCACGTAACGAAATCGGAAAAATATGGCTGTATTTAAAAAAATAATATAAAAAAGGAAAAACAACCACTGAAATGTATTTTTATGCAGATGTGTTGTAAAAAAATGTTAATATTGCGTTTATTCAGATTCAAACTTCACAGCTGACTGAACGGACACTGTGAATCTTTTACAGAAGACGAATTCGATATATATATATATATATATATATATATATATATTTATATATATATAAAATAAACAGTTCACCTGATGACGGCAAAAACAAATAATATTTAAAAAATTTAAAGAGCAGCATTTCCTTTTGGCCATAATAAGCTGAAAAGTGCCATTGTTTCTGATATGCTTTTGGGCTTGTTATCTTGTTGAAATGGCCACAATAAAGACATTTCATTAAATATAAATATATATCTAGTCTAAGGGATATAGGGAAATAGAGTCTCCCTTTTTTTAAGACCATGCAGGTTTCTAAAAAAAGAAGCTTCATCAGTTCAATTGAAACATATTAGACAAAGTCTCGTTTGCCTTTGTAGCTAATTTCCTGGCTCTTAAGTATTGTATTGCAATAATAAAAAAATGCTGGTCTCTAACTCCTAATTAATTAATTATTGTGTATGGTTTTTTTTTAATACAAAAAATTAAATATAATTAAAATGTGCTTAATGATTTTCTTGGTCTTAGCTTTGTCTTTGTTAGCTAGTTGGGCTGCCTGCCAGTTAGCGGCTTGGCTTGAAGTTGCATTACGAACAAGGAACATTCTCAGAGTGTACAAACACACACACACACACACACACACACACACACACACACACACGCACACTAGCTGAATGCCAATTAAGCCTATGCTTGAACTTATGCGGCATGTGTGTGCATGCTGAGGACGCCAAGGACGACAGGGGCGCCTGCCTGGCAATCAACAAAAGACGCGCAACCAAATAATAAATTTAAAAAAAAAAAAAAAAAAACTAAGGAGACCAAGAAACAAGCAGATGGCATACAAAATTTTTAAAAAAGAAGGTGTGGTGTGGGTGGAGCGGGGCGGAGGGGGACAAGTGGGGACAAGGAGGGGATGAGGAATGGGTGGTGCTGGCTGAATGTGCGTTGGGCGTGACTGTAAAAAGACGCCCCGACGGCACACAAAGAAGAAAATTGTAATAAAAATAATTGACAACTATTTGACATGCCTCATGTCCGACAGAGACACGCAAAAGGCCATGCAACATACAACACACAGCGATTGAGAGAGACAGAGAGACAGAGCGAGAGAGGGAGAGAGAGACAAAGAGGGACAGAGACTGCGAGAGGGAGAGAAAGAGAGAGTGAAAGAGAGAGAAAGGAAGAGGGGGCTGTGTGCCGCTGTAGAGTCCCCAGCGTGCATTTACCAACAATTTAATAGCCCCAGCTGTGTGTGCGTGTGTGCGTGTGTGTGTGTGTGTGCGTGTGTGTGTGTGTGTGCGTGTGTGTGTGTGTGTGCGTGTGTGTGTGTGTATGTGTGTGTGTGCGTGTGTGTGCGTGTGTGTGTGCGTGTGTGTGTGTGTGTGTGTGTGTGTGTATAGACAAGTCTGCAATTTGACGCTTTTATGCCTTTCATTTTGGGTCCACATGATAACCGGTTAGCGAGCCCATGCCCCAAATATAAATGTACTTATATATGTATATATATTGTATTGAATATATATATATATATATATATATATATATATATATATATATGTGTTGCCGTTGCCACCTCCACCAACACCCCTCAACTGTCCGAAATATCAACGTGATTGATTGTAGAGAAGCGAACAACACACACACACACACACACTCACACACACACTCACACACACACACTCTCACACACACACACACTCTCTCAGACACACACACACACACACCCACACACACACACACACACAAAACACAACAACAACAACAAAATATAGACTACTACATCAATTTGCTGTTGCAACAAGGCTCAATGCTCATAATTAAATGAAAATTCAACGAAAATTGTTGCCCAGCAAGAAATAAAATAAAAATAAAAAAAAAAAATGAAAAGGGGCAAGAAAATTGAATTGATTGATTCCTTGCAACCCATTCATGATTCACTTCGGCACAAAATAATAGTAATAAAAAAAAGGACTTCAAATTGAATTGCAAAATTTGAAGAAAGAAAGCAACACAAAATGAGGCTTCAGCAACGCGAACAACAACGAGATAAACCGAGTGAATGACTTCAACAATATATATATATATATTGAATAGACATTAGTCAGATCATTTATTATCGTTGTATCCAAGTCAATCTTCATTCTTAGCCCATAGCTGTACAAATAGCTTCTGCCTGCCGATAATATCCCAAGGTATATTTTATATCAATTGAAAGGTTATTTGTTAAATTAGTTCCTCGATTAATTAAGCTTAAATTAACTATTTGAAGCCAAAAACAAAAAAAAAAAACAATTTTATTAAACTTAAGTTGTCAGATCTTGGCAAGTTGTCAGAAGAGGCAAAGTTCAATTTCAACAAATTTTGGCAAACTAAAAATTTTAGTTAAATTAAATGAATATAAATTAAAATTAAGTTGCCAAATTTTGGCTTAAAATTTCACTACTAAGCTTAAATTAACAGTTTTTAGTCAAAATTACAAAATTACTTACATTTTGTGAACACCTAAATTGCCAGTTAAGAATTGTAGCTTTTATTGCTATCGGAAATCGATTTTTATAGATATGCGCGCAGTTATCGATAGAATTAAATTAACTTGATCTGCGCATTTCATGCGACATTTTAGATCTATAATGCCAGAGAGTATAAAAAGTTATATATTTCTCATCATAGTTCACATAGCCAGCAGGAAATTCATCTAGGCATATTAAAATACTTTTAAGGTAACAATACTTGTTGTAAAAATACAAATTTGGAAAAAAAATCGTTCCACAAAATAAATATTACTTCGAATAAAACGATGCAATTGCGATCAGGACGCACAGTAAATAATGTGGAAACACGACCAAAACGCGGACATGGAAAGCGACCAGCAGCGATTCCAGCAGACGCTGCAGTCGCCAATCAGCCCGTAGTTTCCAATCATGCTGTAGTCCCCAATCATCCCGTAGATGGAGAAGCTATAGAGAATCTTCCTCAACCAAAGCCAAAGGTATGTCAAGATTTAATGGTTAACTTATCAGTCAGTGTGAGCTTAACAACATTCTCTTTCCAGACTGGCTTGGCTGGATATATTGTTGATCCGGCTAATAATAATAATATTGTTTATCATATTTACCATATCTAAGATTTATGCATTATTTTGTTGATTAAATTATTGCTCTGATTCTGATGCTGATGCTGAAGAACAGGCTTAAGTAAACCTGATACGAGTTTTCATGGAGAATTGCATATTTGAGCATATTGGGTGCTCCAAGCTACTTAACTTTTAAGAATGGTATTACAACTATGCCTTGAAGTGTGTAACACCCATTTTATTATTATTATTATTATTATTATTATTATTATTATTATTATTATTATTATTATTATTATTATTATTATTATTATTATTATTATTATTATTATTATTATTATTATTATTATATATAATATAATTATAATGGAATGGATTCGTCATAAGTTGCAATCACCAGACTTAAGTCCTATTTTCGCTTTTAAACAACTTAGATAATTAACATATGTATATCTGTAGTGGCAAAGATTCAGATATGTTCCAGGTTTCATCACACTAACGCCTACTCCTTGGCTTCTGTCACTGTCTCTTCCTTTTCCTCCTACTCTTCATCGGGCACTTTTACTTTGTCCTCTTCCACTGCATTTTTGCATGTGTCTAAAACTGACTCCTCATCTTTATCGGCTGCCTTCGTCTACCTTTGCCATGATCACGGCCAATCCTGAATTGTCATCAAAAAATATATATATATATATATATAGATATACTAAGCTTCTAATTTTGGCATATGTAATTAAGTATGTATGTTTTGTCATCGAAAAATGCTCCTGTTGATTAAAATGTATTTGAGCCAGGTGTGTAATCTGTATCAGGTGGAGAATTACAAACCCATTTGGGGCATACTCAGCATTGCCTGCAGACAGTTGGCAAGTCAAATGAAGTACAGCACGTATCAGCTAATAGGCACGTACAAACTCCAACGATGTCGGGAATGGGGATTGGGTATGAAGCTGGGAACGATGACAGCCCCAAATAAAGATGGCAATAAAGCAACGTGGCAAATGAGCAAATGCAGATACAACAACAAGAGTAACACAAATAGAAACAACATCAAGCAGCAGGAAACGGGCCGAACGTGCAAATAACCCTCGCACTTGGGCAAGGAGGCAGGAGCCATGCGGTGGCAAGCAGCCAAGAGGCAAGCAGCGCGCAACTCATCCACACGATATAATGGATTAGACATTATAGCCCGCCTGGATGATGTTGATGAGCATGATGCTCTCTCAAAATCGCTGTATAACAAATACAACACAACAAGTGCTGTCCTGCTACACTCGGAGAAAACAACGAGTAAGAATGCTCGGCTGCGAGATACGCCGAACACAGCTGTATTATATATATTTGTATATATCTAATAATATATCTATATACATATACATATGTACACATTCAAAGGTTTTAAAAGGCTTTGCACACCCAAATGTAAGCCTTTTGATTGCGATAATCATCAATATGAATTGTTTACTTGGGTGTTTCTTATCTGATTCTGATGAAATTTACGCAGCTGATCAATAATATCTTGTATTTCAATGAAGAATCGATTATCGATTAAAATGAAATGAAAAATACTCAATCTGTGCAGAGTACACGAGAACTTATATGCAAAATTTGAAGTTTCTGCTCTTCTGGTCTCAGACGCACAAGTTTATATCGACTCGGCTTTATATAAATATATATGTATATAGAATGGATACCGCAAAGGGAAAAATATGAACTTATTAAGATTTGTAATAGTTAACACGCAAAGCTTTTCAGTTTTTAATTTAACTTGTGCACAAATTGTTAATGAAGGTAGTTTTCCACTTGAGGAAATAAAACGGTAAATGGCATGTTGCATGTGGCATTTGTGTGTAATTTAGCTTGTAGTCTCTGAAGGATTTGTGCAAAGGACGAAGCACCAAGTAATTCCTAATGTGTGTCTGTGTGTGTGGGTGTGTATAAAAGAAACCACCAACTGGGTCAAATTGCGCACAAAACTAACTCCACGATTGCATTACAAAATACTCTCGTCTTACTTAGTATCCTTGTCTGTGGCTGTGTGTGTGCGTGTGTTGCAATGTGTGTAGCTGTGTATTGCAATGTGTGTAGCTGTGTGGGTGTGTGCGTGTGTGTGTGTGTGTATAGCCTTGGCATCGCAGCTCGCTGGCACAGCCATCAAATGAAAATCAAATCAACTAAAAGTGTCAAAAAACTTGAAAGCAATTTATGAAAATGCACCCGACAAAAATCCAAGGAAATCCGAGTGAATATCATGAAAATACTTCCAATGTACAATGTACGAGTGGAAGTACAAGTACAAGTACAAGTACAGTGATCACTCCGTAAGTGCGATATGAATTCTAACTTACAAATTATTCAACATTTCTTTCGTTCAAATCGATGTCATGACGGAGTGCCAATCAATCAGCTAACAAAAACACTATTCGATCTCCAAATGCGAGAAATTGTTGGAAAACTTTTGCTGCTGCACTCAGTGGCTGAAATCTTTGTGAAAATAGCAAATTGAAAAGACAGAAAAATTAAAAAGGAAAATATCTATTGTGTGTTACGTATTCATTCAAAGATCTATATAAAAATTCAGAGATGCTTCCTTCTGCCTTTTACTAACTTTTGCACCACCTCAATATATCCTTATTACCGATTTGTAATGAGTTCAGGGCACATCAAGATAACACTACCTAGCCGTATACCGCAAAAAAGTTGAAAAAAAAAGTACCGGAATATCTACCGGAATTTGTATACTTCTCGAAGCAGAATCGGAATTGGTTTGACATCATGCCGTGTACACTTAGAAAAAACCAACCCTGAAATTATAATTTTATTCATCAAAATTTTAGCAATTTCAGATTTTTCGATTTTTTTCTGAGTGTATACACCGGCTGGTTGTAGAATATATGTTCAATTGCATAATTCACTCAAATGATCTAAAAACCGAGTTTTCACAGAGCTTCAAGCAAAAATATGTTTTTGAAAAACTCACGAAAGCGACGAACACTGTACTGCATATAGGTACACATATGCATACATGTGTGTGTGTGTGCGTGTGTGTGTGCGAGTGTGTGTGTGTGCGTGTGTGTGGACATGTGTGCGTGTGTGTGTGCGTGTGTGTGTGCGAGTGTGTGTGTTGACAAAACTACAATAAGGCGCGAAGTTCTTCTGCACTTGATGTCCCCGTCACACACACACAGACACGCACACACCCCAACTACTGTAATACATATATGTATGTAAATATGTATGTGTGTGGAGTGGCTGTGTGCCACAGCATAAACTACTATTGAGTGGTGCATTTTGTGTGCGCTTTGGTAACCGTTGTGTCGCACATATAATTTCATTAGGGCAATAGGACAAACACACACACACACACACACACACACACACACAACACACACACAGGCCGACATGTGGGAGCATCAAAACTGCATTTGAGTTAACTCTCTCTCACACACACACACTCTCACACTCTCCCTCTCACACACACACACACACACACACACAGAGAACGCTTTGAGGGCCTTTCACTTTCGCAGCTGCCGGCTGCTTTAATCAATATGAAAGAAGAAGAAATATAATAAGAAGAAAAAAAAGAAATTGAGAAACAAGTAAGAAAAGTCGACTAGCTAAATGCCCTGTACACAGCTTATATATGCTCATATATATATATATAGAATCTGAGCTGCTCTCTGATATCAAGTCGACTTTAAATGCTGATCAATATGTATATGTATATATATATATATATATATATACATATATAAATTGTTTTTACTTTCCAAGCTGCCTGCCAATTTTATGTTACAGGGTATAAGCGCAGAGCAAAATAGACAAAAAATTTGCTGTGTTGATGAGTTCAAAAAAAAAAAACTTAAACAATTCTCTTTGCGTCTTAAGCTATGCGCCGCGCATATTATGTAATTGTAGGACACACATATGTACATATATATATATATATATATATGTGTGTGTGTGTGTGTGTGTGTCAGCAGCAGCAAGAAGGCAGGCAAAGGCAAAAAGGACGACACACACACACATAAACAGAAACAGAAGCAGAGCGCCAGAGAGACACTTTATTTCTTGGCATTTTCTTTTGCTTGGACTATGCAAACGTAGGCACACACACACACAGACGCACACACACACACACACACACACATACACACACACACACAGGCTGAAAGCACACAAACATACTTATGCATGAGCATGTATTTTGCCTGCTGCTGCCGCTGCTGCTGCTGCTGACGCTGCTATGTTTTTATTATTATAGCGCACACACACACACACACGCACACACTAACACAAAGGCAGCGCTGAAGAGAGTGCCACAGCAGCCGCAATCACACACACACACACACACACACACACACAAAGAGCAAACATGTCGCCGCCTTTGTCCTACTCATCGCTGCTGCTCGCTGGCGTCTTCAGCTGCTGCTGCTGCTGCTGCTGCTGCTGCTGCTGCTGCTGCTGCTACGTTTTCATCGCCAGCGTCGACGCCTTTGCCGTCGCCTTCGCCTTCGCCGTCGTCGTCGTCGTCGTCGCCTGTTTTGCCATTTTTCTTTTACGCCTGTGTCTGCGCCTGTGTGCGTGTCTAATTTTTGCCGCTTGTGCTTTGGCCAGTGTTGGCATTTTAGCTTTTTCTGCGACAATTACTTGGTATTTATTTCAAATTGCATATGTATATGATATATCTTTAATATATATAGCATATATGTAAGAGCGCATCGTATGAAATGAAGAAGAAGTTCGAATTTAAGCATATTCATATTGTGACTAGCCTCTTTTTTTCCGTTCGATGTTCGTGATTTTTTGCACAATTCTCAATCAGACTTAAGACTAATTTGCCCTGTTGTTTATTATATATTTTGACTATCAAAACTGACATAATATAAATAATAGCTTCAACCGAAATACAGTGCAAAGCTGTGCATTTCTGCAGCTGGAAAGTGAACAGCACTGGCGGCGTTTATTGTTTATTTTGTCGTCATTTCAGATGTGACTGCGAGTGTCATTTTGGTTGTTTTTTTTTTTTTGTGTCATACACACATCGATAAATGTACATACATATAAATAGATGTGTGTGTGTGTGTGTCATTGGCATTAATTAAGCAAATTTATGGAGTGGATTGGCCACAGCAGCAGCAGCAGCAGCAGCAGCAGCAGCCGCAGCCGCAGCTAAAAGAGATGGCCAGCCATTTGGCCACATTTTCAGCATTCAATTATCGATTATGACATTCATTCACAGCTCTCTCGGCTACGACGAACGACGAAAATAGCAGAGCGAATCTTTCTTTCTTTCTTTCGCTTACGTCCCTTTTGGCCAGCGTCCATGCCAGCAAACAAATAAACAAACGGGAATGGGGATGCGGGTGGGGGAAACGGTGCGGTGCGTCTAGCATTAAGTGTGCCACCCGAGCACACGGGGCGTATGTGCAACATTTCTGTGGCTGGTGTCACTTGTCACTCAGCCAGCCAACAGCCAACCAGTCAATTGACTCTCTCTCTCTCTGTCCCTCTTCCTCTACCTATCTCTGTGTGTGTGTTGCTGCTGCTTCAAATCATCGAGAATGGCGAGCGCTTTCTCAATTTATTTATCATTGATTTTTGATTTGTGTTGCCTATCGATCAGTTGCAACTTGCGATAATTATCGCCTATCGATGAACGACGATCTGCGTTGATAATCGAAATTCTCTAATAATACTTGAATTATTACTATATTTTTAATGTGGACCACAAACAGTAAAAAGTATTTGAAGAGGTAAAATTAAAGTAACGAATTAAATTAAATTAAATTAATAGGGAGAAATTGGAAATTTAATATTAAAAGAAAATAAATAAATAAAAAAAAGTAGGTAGTAAATAAATTGTGAACTGGAAACTCAATTCGGAATTTTCAGTTACTCGAACCAAGCGAATTAGTTCATATAGCACTATAACGTAACCGAATGTAGAAAAAAAGAGTGAAACCAATTCATAATTTTTCACTTTTATTACCTTTGTTAATTTAATAAAAATATTAATTATATTAATATTATTAAATGTATGTTTGCATTCATATAAAAGATAAAAAGTGGTCGTAAATTTGTAAATATTTTTATCGCTTTTAATGACGTTTTCTCATGAAGAACGTTATGTTCCATATATCCCCAAATATGGCCAATAATTCTATTTCAGATCATACTCAAGCCAATAATAATGAATATGATAAAAAAAAGAAAGAAACTGATACAAAAAGTGGCTAATCAGCTGTTTAAGAGTGATTTCAACTTTATGCAAAAGCAGTGCCAGTTTTATAGCCGAACAACGATTCACATCGATATGCTTTGCTTATCGATAAATCGATAACAGCCAACTATAGTAATACCAATCAAATGGGCACTAAATACATATTTCTCTGCCTCTGACGAGATTTATTCGGCATCTCCGTCATCTTCAAGAACAACAACAAATTGAAATTCAGTGATGCAACGCCAGAAATCAAAATGCGAAAAGCCAATCAAATACATGCCGATAATCGTATTCTGGTCAGCAACAAAAAAATAAATAAATAAATAAAATTCGAAAAAAAAAGAACGAATAAAAGCAACGAAAAATAGGGAAACACCGCTAGCTATCTATTGCCGCTCCCCCTTCTCAAATAGCGAACTTATGGCGTGCCCGCAAGGCTACCGCAGCACAAAAAAAAATAACAAGGCGCAGACGAGAGGCGGCCACACTAACAACAACAACAATCAAAAGAAGACACAGATGAAGAGGTGGAGGAAGAAGACGAAGCACCAGCAGCAGCAGCAGCAGCATTCACAGCTCCAAAGGCCTAACCCGAGGGTGGCGCACACTAACACACACACACACACACATAGCCAAAACGATTGAGTAATTTTTTTTGTTTGTGTGTGTGAAAGTTGTGCTGCTGCTGCTTCTTCTTCTTCTTCTCCTTCTTTGACTGCTGCTGCTGCTTTGGCCACACACAACTTCATTAAAAGCGAGAATAGGTTTTGGGTTCCTTTTCTTTTTTGTGACAATTTGTTGTTACTGCTTTGTGTTACATAAATACATATACACACATCCTCATATATAGAACACAAAAAAAAAAAACATAAAAAATGAAATTTAACTGTTAAAGTGCGGTATTTGTTTTGTGTTGTTTTTGTTTGGTATTAGTTTTGCGCAATTTGACAACTAATTGGTCACACTTGCACACACACACAGGCGAGCCTTGACTTGATTTGTATTCATATATATATGCATACATGTGTGTGTGTTTGTGTGTCACATATAAATTGGATTAACGGTACAAAATACAAAGGCAGCTTTAGAACGAGCACGTTGACATATCAGCAAAACCCCTCAACACTCGCGCCCCCTTCTGACACCACTCCCCCACCACCACCCCCACCCTTAAACTTAGCTAGCTAGAAGCTTTGCATAATTCGCGCAATTTCATCTTTGTTTTGCACCTTTCACACAGACATACACACGCAAAATAAACAGTGCGTACATATATTCAAAAAGTATATAATATAATTTTAATTTGACTACGTTTTTTCTTCTGTATATATTTTCTTTTTTGCTCACACATTTGACACGCACATTTTGCGGCAGTTCAACATCATCATCATCAGCAGCTTCCTTTGGCAGGGATCCTTGTGCGCTCGTTCGCTCTCTTTCTTGCTTTCTCTCTCTCTCTCTCTGTGGTATTTGGCTCACTTGGTTTTTCAAAACAACAACAAACAACAAAAAAAAAAGAAATTAAGCAACACTTTCCACATGAACAATTAACAAAACACAGACACAGAAGCACTCACAATTCGATTGGAATTCAAAAAAACGCAACTGTTCATTTCTGTTACATTTTCTTCTATTTTTATTTACCTATTTATTTATTTATTTTTATAACTATTTTTATTTATTTCTTTTTTTTTATATTTTTTGTGAGTGAGTTGGGATTTGAGTTCAGCTCGAGTTTCGCTAGTTGTTTTTGTTTTGTTGCAAGCACACAAACAAAAAATAATAGTTGGACTTGTGTTTCTGCTACGATTCGCCGTCTTCTTCTTCTTCGGCTGCTGCGCTGCTGCTGCTGCTGCTGCTGCGGCTGCTGATTTCAACTTTTAAGAAACTACTACTCAAAAAAAAAAACAATTGGAGAGCCGCACGAGAAGCGCTCCACATGACCGCTCTACACGATTGACAGTTTGGCACTGAAGGAGCTTCGCGAGCTTATCACTCAGCGGCGACCAAAATTGAACGAAGCATTCAGCCTCGTGTTGTAGCCGAAAGGAGACGAGAGCCAACCCAACTCAACGATGCTGACTATTACTGTGTGTCTGTACATATGTGTGTGCTTGTCTGTGTGCCTGTGTGTGTGTGTGTGTGTCAGACGAAAGATGTGCGCGACTGTTACAAAAGTTGTAGCCAAACGGTCCAAGTAAAGCAGCAGGCACTTTAGACATGTTTTTCATGTTCATTGAAGAAAGTACAAGAAGTAGCCACCGACAACCCATTGGGAAATGGCGCGCATGTGTTGATAGCCAAAGTAACGGCAGAGAAACACAGAGAGAGAGAGAGTAAGAAAGAGATAGCGAGAGAGAGAGAGGAAGACAGCGAGCGCATCACTGCAATTCGAGATTTGTAGTGCGCTCAGATGCAATATTTAACGATTGCAGTTAGCTGAAAGCTTTCGACGACTGACGGATGGTCTTGAGTTCTGATCGTTGCGGAAAGCTTTTAACCATATAAAATATCATCTAATCTTTAAATAAAAAAAATGTTTATATATACATTTAAAATAAATAAATATATGATTGCAGAAAAAAACATTTTTTTTTAAAGCATAGCGCACTAAATACATAAATCAAAAATATTACTAGTTAATTTATCCTGGGAAGAAAATATTTGAAAAAAAAATTGTAGCATACAAAAGTGCGAGCTTTGCTCCTTTAAATTAAATAATATATATATGTATGTATGTACTTGCTTTAAAATTTCAGGACTTCTGCAAAGATTAAATCTTAATTCAAATGTGCGATTGGAATTTCCAAGCACTCACTTTCACAAATTTACATTTTAAAACATTTATTATGGATATGCAATATTTTAGCAAATGGCATACATACATACATATTCATAATGTATACTTACACACAAACATACACCTGGCTATAAATCAAACAAAATCACCAAGTTTGCCGAACAAAAACTCTCGAGAAATTGCAAAAGACAACAGAAATTAAATATTATTTGCCAACTGCGGGCGCTGCGCATTTCCCACTGGGGACCAAAAAGCGGTAAAAGCAAGAAGCACAACAACAACAACAGCAGCAACAAAAAAAAAATAGAAAAAAAAGAAGCAGAGACAGCAGCCAGTGCCCCCAAAGGAAACGCCAAGTGCCATGTGCGCCGTTTTAATCTGAAGCTCAATCTGACTGCGAGTGTAATTGTATACAGTGTGAGTTCGAGAATTGAGTGTATGTGTGCGTATGTGTGTTTGTGTCCAGCATTGTGTGGCCTTGCGGCCATGCTGTCTGTCGGTCTCTCTCGTTCAAGCTCTCTCAGTTGTGTGTGAGCTTTGGAAAGCTGCGAGTGCGATGCTGAGCTGAGCAGAGCAAACAGCAGTAAGCAGCATTAAACAACACAAACACAAACACAAATAGAAACAGAAACAGAAACAGAGCAGAATCAGAAAAAAAACAACAAAGGGAGAATAGTTATCTTGGGCACACCGAATATTCGATACCCTTGCCGGCCTCGAAGTGTTGGCTTTTATACTTTTGAAAATCCTTTTGATTTATATGTCTGTGAACTGAATATTCCATATTTGTCAAGTTATATATTATCATTATATATGAAACCCTAACTTTTACATCGATTGTTGACAATCATGATTATTATGCTGCTACTGATCAAAACTATATATGTGTACATATCTGTACCTTATGGGTTCGGAGATGGCACCTTCTATGAGTTACAAACGTGATGACGAAATTATAATAGCCTTTACAAGGCTAAAAAAGACACACACACAAACACAACTAAAAATTAAAGAGGAAGAAACCGAAACTGAGACAGAAACGCCACAAAACGGTAAATGTGATGCGCGCATGTGTTTTATCTTCAATCTCAGTTAAAATCATCTGGCCGCTGACGAAATGAACGAAACGTTTCTTCTTTTCCTCGCTCCCGCACCCACCAGCCCCATCCCCCCGTCTCGTCCCTTAATCCCTCTGGAGCACCTCAACTCAACTACTCAGCTACCTTGGCATTATGAAGGGCAATAGGTTGTGCGGTCGTGTGGCGCCAGTGTTGCCCCAAAAGATTAAGAAAATTGAACAAAAAAAGCTATATTTGAATTGAATACCCGTTGTAACGTCGGAAGGGGTTACTTTTAACAAGTAGGCGTGATCTAGTGGAGCGAGCTCGACTAGGAGATACCCTGCCCAAATCTTGACCCATCAAATATCACATTTCTGTCGGTAATCGATTTTCATCGATATTATGCAGTACGCAATTAAATTAACTAAGCTTGATTTGCGTTTTTTTAACAACTTCACTCGAAATTCATGTACTAAACCAGTAAATTATTGTACGGATGGGTCAAAACTTTGCCAAAATTGATTACTATTTTCTGAATTTTATTTATTACTTCTTAAAATATGTGTGTTTTCAATTCTACTTTTTGGAAATTTATCTTTCAATCATAGAAAGAATTAGAAAAAAGTTCTTGTTAATGCAAAGAATATTTTTTTATTTAGAAATTATTTGTAAAATAAAACCATTTTCTAGATTATATGAATATATCCATTTAAAAAAAAGCAATAGAAAAAGATTTTCTGATATAAAGAAGATTTGTTTTCTTTTTGTATATTTTGAAGTTATTCATAAATAAAATAGACAATATTTTTTCTAGTTTTCTGTAAATTTTCTAAATATTTTCAGAGCAGAAAAGAAGCGGATTTGGCATCACTGATTGACTTGCGCTCTCGGCTGCGCCTCGGCAACACTTAAAGTCACTAAGTCGGGCACTGTGTGTGTGTGTATGAGTGTGTGTGTGTGTGAGAGAGTGGGTGGAGAAGGGGGAAAGAGAGAGGGAGAGGGAGAGGGAGAGGGAGTGGGGTGGAGGGGCACTGAGTAGGGTATTTCTGTGAGCTTTGTAACTGCTGGAAATTTGTACTTCCGCCCGAGGACGTTGGCCGAAGAAGATTTTAATTAAAATCAGCAGGAAATGTGACCCAAATAATACTTCCGTATAGTGTGAAAAATTGGACCGACTTGACGCCACGCCACCTTTTGCTCATTTGCCCACTTGCTCAGTTGGTGCCTAATTGGAGGCGCAACGAGACGAGGCAGCAGCACCAGCAGCAGCAACAGGATCTGCAGAGCTCCTGCATCGACAGCTTACAGAATGTGGGTATTAATCAATGTACATCAATCAAACTTGATTAGAATTAAGCTCTGCACTTGAATTGAGTTCATTTAAGTATTGCGAAGCACTTCAAATTCCAATATTTTCCCCCCCTTTCTTAAAGATTTTCAACAGTTTGTCAAACCGGTATCGAAATAGAAATTGAAACTGAATTGAAACTCAAATCAGAATCGAAATCAGAATATAAATTCAAAACTTCCTACTACCGTCAAAGAGTTTGGATATATACCGAAATCGCAAAAATAAACTCTCAAACAATTTGATGTCTTCGTTTTTAATTTGTTTTCGAATTTGAAACTGATTGAAAAAACCATTCAAAAACTGAGTGCAGCTTTCATCTATCTTTACTCCATCCATCCCTAAACATTCAGAAATTCCCTAAAGGATTTAAAGGATTTTGATTTACTTTATATCATTCTAAATTGTAAGAGTTCTTTTGTCGCATGTCTAGAAATGTATATATATATTTTTTTCTATATGTGTAAATTTATATTTAGAAATTTCTGAAAAACTATCTTGAATCCAGTTGGCCATTGTTTTTCTGAGTGTACAGTGGCTCAGTTGAGTTGAATTTGTCTTGGGTCAGGTCAGCTATTCTTGGCATTTGGGGCGGTATTCGAAGGGGGCGGTATTCGAAGGGGGCGGGAACATTAAATCGATATGTTGTGTATTGAAGAGGGGGAGGGGAGGTGGGCGGGGTGATGGGTGATGGACGCTCACTCGTTAAGTGACGGTTGATTTAAAGGCTCTGTTCGATTGTGTGTCTGCCTCTCTGTCCGTCCGTCTGTCCGTCCGTCCGTCTGTCCGTCTGTCTGTCCGTCTGTTGTCCTTCTGCGGCGCAATGCAATCAACCGCAATTTGTTGTCAAGCAGCAATTAGCAACGCCAAGCAACCAAAACTAACGGTTAAATGCCAAGCTGCCACTTTGCCACCTGCTTGCAATACGTCAGCTTCTCTTCTTCTTCTGCTTTTGCTTCTGCTGCTGCTGCTGCTGCTGCTGCTTCTTCTCCTTGCCAAGCGTCAAGTGTGTGCCAAAAAAGGATTTACCGCTAGCGAAAGAGCAGTCAGCAGAGCATGGAGAGCGGAGAGCGTGCAGCAGGGGGCGGGGGGGCACTTGAGCATATTTGATCAGGAATTATAACGCATACACTCAGCATATAAATATTTAAGTTCAAATTAAATGAAACCTCTTTGCAGAAATATGTACATCAGCAGCGAGAAGCATCTCAGCACAAATATTTGTCTATATAACATCGTCCAACCGCAGCAAAGGATAAGCGCCAAAGGATAAGACCACTGTGCCATTGTTCCATAGTACACTGTATTTAATTATTGTGCTTGGCTCTTTTTTAACTTATCCACTTATTTACGATTATGATATGGACTAAAATATGTTTTGCAAGAACAATTTTCACACTTTATATTTCACTTTTTATTGCCCTGGTTGATCCAGGTTAGACTATATAATCTGTATGAAAAGAATTTGGGCTATTTGCCACTAACTTAACTGGAATACCAATATTAACTTACCCACTAAGACATCCATCTTCCTTCTCTTTCTGATCGTAGAACGAGGCTTGAACGCCTCTACTTGTACCGTATGAACAGCATTTTTCTCTGAGTGTAGAAATGCGGCAGTCCCTCAACCAACAAACAACCCTCAAATACCACTTTTGGCGCAAGATTTGCCCGCATAAAAAGCTGATGCTGTTTCCACTGCTGCAGTCCTGACAAGTGCAGGCATTTAGAGGATTCCTCTAAAAATAAACCCACACAAAACATGGTTTTGGCAACATTTCAAAAAAATGAATGAAAAAATGAGGCTTTTTTTTTATACAGTTTTTATACTCATTAACAATAGGATAAAGAGGGTGTTCCATGATTGTGGAAATCTATCTAAGAATCGAAAGCAGCTTCAATCTTGAAGTAAATATTTTCTAGATCAGATTCAAAAAAAGACGCACTTTTTTTAATTATAATATAACAATACATAATATAAAAAAATACAAAAATTAGAATTTAGAAATTAAATGATATAAATGATTAAAAGTGAATTCAACTTAAATGAGAACATAATTAAATGATATAATAAAGTTATAGGAAAATCAAATCACATCAAATCTTTTTATCTATTATTTTTAGAGTAAAGAGAAAGTAGCAACATCGACTGTGTACTGGGTATCTGCTAGTCGGGCACTATTGACTCGAGCTCTTTAAATTGCTTTTCTTTTTTCTTTATTACAATTGCAGGAATCCACATCTCTCATCCCATAAACTACAACTCTTATTTTGTAGAACAAACCTCTATAAATATTCAAAACTCTATAAATAGTAAACTATTGAATCGAAATATAAAACAAATAATGTAGCATTGAATATATATATATAATATATATTAAATATATAAAATCATATTAATTATAAATTATTAAAATTCAAAAAAAAAACTCTAAAATATAAAATAACTACGTCTGAGCCGTCTGAGGAAATCGATAACATCGATAATTGCAATCGATAAAGCCACACGTCTCCCACACTTTGAAAGCTAGAGTCATAAATATAGATCCATTGATCTATGGGTCTACTGGCAATGAATTTATTAGATAATTGTATGGACATTAGATGCCTGAAAGAATCACTAATATTGTTGAGCAACATATACAATTGCAGTATATCGCTTGAGTCACTCAAGTAGAATCAATCTGGTTCATGGACATTTTAATTATAAAATTTGCTGATTATCCTCTGAATATAACTACCAGATATCTGGCATACAATACTTATATCAGCCCAATCCAAACCAGCCTGGGAATAGTTTGCTGTTAAGCTCACATCGACTGATAAGTTGACCTTTAAATCTTCACATACTTTTGGCTTTGATGATTGATTGATTGAGATCCTCTATAGCTTCTCCGACTACGGGACCGATCGGGTCCTGGGATCGCAGCTTAAATTACATTTAGATGTCGGCTGGTTAACTTGCCATTGAAAGGGTAACTAATCTTCGGATACAAAGCCGTTCATTCCTGTTTGAGCCATGTTCACCAAATTGAAGAGTATCTGCCTGCTGGTAACAACTTTACTGCCTTCAGTTAAGATATATGGATGTAATGGTTTTTGAATTGTCGCCTCCCCCACGAGAATGTTCCTGGGTATAACAGAGTATTCGAGGCAGTCGGTTACGCTCCCATTGAAAGTAAATCAAAAAGTATTCTTTCCACCAAATGCCAAAAATTTGAACAAAATTACGTCTATAAATATTATTTTTTATTTGAATTTGTTGTAATGCGTTTTTTTGTTTTTTTGTTTTTTTTGTTTTTTTCTCTTTCTTTTTCGATTTGTTTTCTAGGCAGAAGCAAATAATCAATGTGCACAACAAAAAGGTAGCTTTAAAAAAAACACACACACCATTTACTCGTTAATATTTATATGCTGTATTCAAATATATATATATATATATATATCTATATATATATATATATATATATATATACATGTTTAACAATTACAATTACAAAATACACGACAGGAAGAGGAGGAGTTGGGGAAACAACAGCAATAATTATAATAATTATAATTATAATAATCATAATAATAATAATAATAACTTATAGTTGCGAGAGGAGATACAATGCGCAATTTTTCAGCTAGATAAAGATCAAAAACTTGTTTTGTATAATTTATGCCTTTTGTTTAAACTTTAAATACATTTAGATGCAGAGATGGTATGTATGTATGTATGTATATATGTATGTGGTACGCTAGGTGTGTATGATGTATGATGCACATATGTGTATATATATATATATATATATGTATATATATATATTTATATATATATATATATTTGTATAGATATATATACCGGACTTAAACAACTAGAAAACATAATTATTATCAGCAGAATATTTTTTTTTTTTTTCATAATCCTTATCGCATCATCATCATTATCGTTATCGTTATACATACACATAGCGCTCGAGCAGTTATCGAAATGGTTATCGATTTTGTCTGTGCTAGCATTTTTATGTTGTTGTTCTTGTTGTTGTTGTTGTTTTATAACTTAGTAATTTCTTTAGGACACTTTTTATTGGTGTTAAATCTTGAAGCATTCCCATCTCAATGCGTACTACTAAAGTAAGTACCTATTATATTTATATATTAGATATAGTAGATATATAAATATATGTATATATATATATATATAGTATATATATATATATATATATATATATATATATGGTTTTTTGTTGTTGTTGTTTGTTGTGCAAGTGTTTAATGCTTTCGTTTTTTAGGCCAGAATGTCTACGAAGGCAACGTGCGCCATTTGAAGATTTGGTTAATTCTTCTTCCTCTTAACCAGATACACTTAGAAATCGTCTATAGGTATATATATATATATATATATATAATGTGTGTGTGTGTGTTTAGATTATTACAGTGGCTAAATTGTAATAAGGACGACGGCATTTTAGGAATTGTGTGTTTTATGCACAAAGCAATTAGTTATTAGTTATGCTTTCAAGCCTTTTTCTATATATATATATATATATATATATGTTAAGATTATTATCGATTTATCGCTTGACTGTGTGTGTGTGTGTGTGTCTGTGTGGATTCACTGTGCTTTTGCTTGCGTTTGGTTCATTGATTGATTGATTGATTGTTTGTTTGAATGTGTGGATGATTGATCGCAGATCGCCGCAGATCTCCGCAGATCCCCATTTAGTATCTGCTATTGTTGAACTGTGAATTAACCGCCGAGCTAACAGCCGATGTGGCCGCCTCCTGGACATGCTGATTACGCAAAAACTCCGTGGTGAACTCCGCCTTGGCCTTATCCATGCTGGCCCCAGTGCTGCGATAGATGCTATGGATCTTCATTATCATCAGCACATTGGCGCCGGCGGTGGTCGCAAAACAGAACGCAACGATCAACAGCAACAGGCCAACAACGATGCCAGCGGCGGTGTTATCAAACTGAATGATCGCCGTTATAAAGCCACAATAGCCCAACTGCTTGAATCCGACGGCCTGCACAATCGTGTACACCGTTTGGAAGAAGTACACGAAAAAGAAGACCATAAAATTGAAACTCGAATCGTTGCGGAATGCCTTATAAGCGGGCCGGAACCTAAACACATCAAACAGACAAGGACAGAGACAGTGAATGAGTAAGAGAGAGAGAGAGAGACAGAGAGAGAGAGAGAGATAGTTGTTACTCACCAACAGACGTAGGAGGCGGGCGTGAAGAGGACCATATAGAAAATGGCTAGAAAAAAGTTGGCAATGTTGCCCTCGTGAAACAGCAGAATCAAACACCCAATTATATTGGCGGCCAGCGTCAGAGTGTAGACTGCAATCACAAAGGATAAAGATCAAGATTAGCATACGAAATTAGTGAAAACAACAAAACAGGATGTCAATTTAAATTCTACAGCCTCTAACAGAGCCATAGCAATCGAAAAAAAACTGCAATCAATGCTCTGGCGTGCTCCGGCAGAAGCAAGTTGCTCCGACAAAAAGTTGTCCAATGCGTCTCTCATCTGCAGTTGTAGCAATAAGCGGAGCCAGAGCAGAGTGTGCAGCTAACTGTTAACTGTTAACTGTTAACTGTTAACTGTTAACTGTTAACTGCTAACTGCTAACTGCTAACTGTTAACTGTTAACTGTTAAATGCTAACTGTTAACTGTTAACTGTTAACTGTTAACTGCTAACTGCTAAAGCAATCGCATATTTTGCTCTGCGTAACTGCTTTTGCTACTGCTACTGCTATTCCTACTACTATTGTTACTGCTACTGCTACTGCTACTGCTATTGCTACTGCTAATCCTACTACGATTGCTACTACTATTACTATTACTATTGCTATTGCTATTGTCCAATGCTACTGCTTTTGCTACTGTTATTGCTACTACTATTCCTACTACTATTGCTACTACTATTGCTACTACTGTTACTATTGATACTGCTATTGCTATTGCTATTGCTATTCCTATTGCTACTGCTATTCCTACTACTATTCCTACTACTATTGCTACTGCTATGCTATTCCTACTACTATTGCTACTACTGTTACTATTGCTATTGCTATTTTCAACTGCTACTGTTATTGCTACTCATTTTGCTATTGCTACTGCTCTGGCAAATGACAGCGTAGGGCAGCAAAACAGCATTCATTGATTTCACTCTTCTGCCATTTGCTCTGTTCAAACTGGTAGCTGCAGCAATCGCAATACAATATTTCCGTATCGCTCTCGCTGTTACAGAATATTAAATTCCAAGAAGAAAAACTAAACTCTCACACAAATATAAGCTATAAAATATGAGTAAGCTTTTATCGAATGTCAATTGTAAATTCACATTTCGATTGCTTGGCTAAGCTAAAGTTAAATCGTATGGGGTCTGCTCTATCTACAACTACACACGCACACGCACACACACACACACACACACACACACACATACATACTCGAGTCATTATGACTAATACCATTTGTGCTGTTTGCTTATCAGGCTTTTGGGGCGTCTCAATATAACCATAATCATAATCATAATAATAATGTGTTTATATTGACACCGACACACACCGACACAGACACGCCAGGCAGGCGATAATAGAAAAGTGGAAATGAATAGAAGAGAAAGAGAGCTCCTTACACATCCAGATGTAGTACAAGTGCTTGACAAGCTTTTGAAACTCGGGCGGAATCTCGACCTCGAAGTCCTGATAGAAGCACGACTTCACACAAAAGTTATCCGGCAGCGGTGGCCAGTTATTCAGCTGGGGCACATTGCCACCCTGCAGCTGCTGTTCGCGTCTGTCCAGTTCGGCGGCCTTGCGATCCAACTCCTCCTGGCGGCGCTGTAATATGACACAAAATCAAACCAAACAAAACAAAATAAAACCAAACAAAACAAAATAAAACAGAAAAAAGACAATGATAAATCAATCACTCAACTATGACAAAGTTAATAATATGTATTTGCATCAATGGGAGTATCTATTTTGTAACTGCAACTGCAGCCGCAACAGTGCAACCGCAACAATGCAACAATGTCAAGCTAGAATAGTCGAACAATAGCTACTCTAACTTCTCCACTGATTGATCAATCATCTTAATCATCATCACTCAATTGCGATACAGACTATGAATAACTAATTATCGTCGAATCAATGAAAAATTGTCATTAGCTTATCAGTTGAATGAAGTTGACTACCAAAAATAATCCCTCTCATTGGATAAATTAAGCTGCAATTAACCGATCTGATCAAGCATGTGTGCATATATAAACATATTGGCTCAAATAATCGATATGCAATTGAATTGAATTTTTAATGTTGATTATTTGTTAACTGGAGCAAGCAGTTGCAATTTGAGTTCGACATCATTCTTATATATATATATATATATATATATATATATATATATATATATATATATATATATATATATACTTGAAATACTATATATGGCATGCATGGAAACAATCGCCTTTGGGCTAAAACAGAACAGACATTCAACGTAATCAAATTAGTATTTCAGGGGAAGGGGAAAAGGAAGGTTATAATTTTGACTACTCCTTCTTTTGTTTGCAGTTTCGTTGTTGTTGTTGTTGTTGTTGTTGTTGTTGTTGTTGTTGTTGTTGTTGTTGTTGTTGTTGTTGTTGTTGATTGTTGATTGTTGTTCGTTTGTTACCTGAAGCTCCTCCGAGGTGATTTGTATGCTGGTGCTGGGCCCCTCAGCGAATAGTGCCCCCCTCTGTGGCTGTGGTGTGGCAACGTTCTGTGATAGGGGCTGGACGACGGCAGCGGTGTTCGTCGAGTTAATTTGCAGTTGGGGCTTTGACTGCTCCTCGAACGGATTGTAGTCCTCCAGCGAGACATTTGTCGACATTCGTGTCGCCTGCTGTATGGCGGGATCCTGAACACCGAGCGACAAACGGCAAGCGACAAACGGCAAAACGAAAAACAATACAGAAAAAAAAATAAAGGGAAAATGTTGTAAAGCACACGTTAATCAAATCGTAGGCGGCACACATTCACACACACATACACACACACACATGCACACACACACGCACACATATGTGCATACGTGATGTCGTCGTTGCACCTACGCACACAACTCACTCACACACATATATTTATACGACTGGTAGTGTGTGTGTGTGTGAGTGTGTGTGTGTGGGGTTTTCATCAGCAGCAGCAGCAGCAGCAGAAATTTTTTGTTGTCAGCCTTACCGCAAATGGATTATCCAGATTGGGCTCGCCAAATGGATTTTCGTCGAAACCGTTGCTAGACATTTTATATTATTGTTGTTGTTGCTGTCACTGTTGTTGTTGTTGCTGTTGCTGCTGTTGTTGTTGCGCTTTTGTGCAAAAAAATTTGCACTTTTATCTGCTTGTGGCTCTTTTTTTCTCGCTTTTGCTTTTGAGTGACGATTTTTTTGGAATTTAATGTGACCAGTTTCGCGAGTTCGGGTGTGACCGCATGCGCCAACTGTTGAAATGTAAATGCAGTATTCTTTCTTCAAAATAAAATACCAAATGTAAAATGTATATCGATATGGTATCGATACGTATGTGCAGAGTAGTATTGCGAACGCACTCGGCTCACATTTGTTACCGATATCGGCGCAGTTGAAAATCGAAATTCAAATACATATTTGTATAACGTAAGAAACTTTTATTAATTTAAAAATACAGCTTAACACATGCACACGCACTTTTCGTTTTAAATACATATATGTATATATATATACTTGGAAGACAAAATGACGCTTAGTGCGCATTTGTAAAGTTATACGCATTACGTATTCATATACATATACAAAAAATTATACTTAGATAGATACATCATACATTATTATTATTATGATAAGATTCATTAAAATTCTAATATTATAAGCTACATGTGTACGTTACATGCTACAATAAATTATATCTTTATTGTTCTGTCTGCTGTAAGTACATACATATATATTTATTTTTTTAAACATTTTTCGTTTTTTTTTTGTTTTTGTTTTTGCTTTTTTGTCTTAATTTTTGCAGCATTTGCGCACCAAATAATTCTTAGACGCATTTTGACTCAAGACCCACGATTTCTATACAACAAAATATGTATGTGTATAGGATGCTACAAACTAAATTCTTGGAAAAAAAAATTGATATATATATATATATAAATATACATATGTATATATATATATATATATATATGTCTGTTTTTGTATGTATATTATATTATGTGTGTATGCATGTATGTTTTCATGTTTAGCAAAATAGCAAACAACTTTTCGCCATTTACAGTTAAGGTTTAGACAGGTTGAGAAACTGGGAGACTTTCGGCCCAACCCGATATTTTTTGAAAATAGCTCTTTACACATTTTGTGATCTCATCAAACGATTTCAAAATGCTATTTGTTCATTATTTGTTCTTCGCCTTCTTTGCTCATTCATTCGTTGTTGGTGTTGTTGTTGCTGTTGCTGTTGCTGCTGTTGTTGTTGTTGCATATTCGTTGTTATTAATAATTATAGGGTCCGTATTGCGAGCCATGATAGTAGGGACCCGGATAGATCTGCGGCTGTGCGTAGTTGGCATAGGGCGGATACGGTGGCTGCTTCTGCGAGTACACTGCAAATCGATGAAGAAATAGGAGTATTAGTGCATGCATTCAATGTAACTGGCCAACAATTCAATTTATTCATACCGGGCATCAGATATTGCAGATTGAGTTGCTCCTCCTTTTCACGCTCGTTGCGCAGACAGACGGCGGCGCCGGACAATAGAATGGCAGCCAGGAGGCAGGTGCCGATGCCTGTCCAGGCCACAATATACGACCAATCATACACAATCTTTGTATTATCGCGCAGCACCTGTATGTGTGTGTGTGAGAGAGAGACACAGAGAGAGAGAGAGAGGGAGAGAGAGAGAGGGAGATTAGTTAGATATGTTATTAAAGAGTTTAAGCTACTATTGGAGTCACTCTCATTTGGAGTCACGCACCGTATTCCACTGCTGGAAGTAATCCTCGCCGACAACTTTCTCCTTCTCGAAGAACTCAACGGTATGCCAGAGTCCCATGGCGCCGGCGGCAAGCAGACAGGTCACCAGCAGCAGTATCGATGTGGCAGTTATGGCGCCCGACGAACGCTTCCAGCAGCCAGATAGACCCGTCCAGAACGCACAGAAGATTGTCACAAAACTGATGATGAAGAGCGCAATGCAGGAGCGTGCCAAATGCAGACGCGATGTGGCATCCTCATTCGATATCTTGTCATCATCCACCTGGGGGAAGTAGTCAATGTTCGAGCAGTGTGTCTCAATCGGTGACAAATACGTCGGCACTAGAAAGTAAAAAGTAAATCAGAAAATGAGCATAGTTCATAGTTTGGGCAGAGGCGGGAGGAGACTTACCTGCTGTTGCCGGCGGTCGCTCCTTGGGATAGCATATCCTGAACAGTCCACGGGTTCTCGTATAATAATAATACTTGGCATTCAAATTATGTAGCAGCGACTCCGCATCCGAGTGTTTGGCGGCAAATGCCTACAATGATGGAGAATACAGAGATTAGCATATGCTGTATATATATATATATATATATATATGTATATATAGTTCAGTAATACATATTTCTGAAATTTCCCTTGTATTTTTGAATAACCTTTCATCTAATATATATCTAGCATTTTATAATAGCCAACTCAGTTTATTTTTCGATGAAACACGTAAATAACGGTCCAACTGGCACTTTTGGGAACCTTATTGGTCTTACTCTACTCTAGGATCGAAATCTATTAACACCTAAAACATGAAAAACATTTCTATTTAAGTTTTATTCAAAATATGTGTTTTTTTTTTTTTTAATTATAAATTGTAAGAAATTGTCAACTTTGAGCAAACTATTTTGATATTTTTGAAACCATCAGCAGCAATTATTCAATTTCGTTTCTGTTGATTTTTAGGCGTTTTTCGCAGTGCATTTTGTTTGTTGCTTTATGCAACGTTTTTATTGACAATGGTCGGCCTTCAATTGTAAGACTTGAAATTGCTCAATCCGCAATGTATCTCTGAAGCTCTCATGTAATGACGTATGCCAACTGCCAACTGCCAACTGCGAACGAGGGAACGTGTTCAACGGCAACACTTAATCTGATAAGTACACTATATATATATACATATATCTTAAATGTATACAACACAAACAGACAGACAGTCAGACAGGCAGACAGACACCTACGATAATGGCATATGACGCCCATTGTCAGATCTATATTTATGTGCATCCGCGTCTCATTGAGATTCAGATACAAATACAACAATAGTAAAACGAAAGATGACCGGATGATGATCGAGAAGCAACAAACAACAACAACTGGAATAATTGTGATTGAGCTACACTCAGACAAAAAGTCGTCTTAAAATGTCAAAAAGCGAAACACAGCAATAAGAAAGGCATCTTTTCTATCATTTTCTATTTGATATTTTACAAATGTTTCACAAAGTTTCTAAAAAGAACCTTTCTTTCAGCAAGAATATATATATATATATATATGTATATATGGGGTTCAGAGTTGCTTCCTTCTGCCTGTTGCCTCTTTTCTCTGAGTGTACTTGAAATCATAGGCCGAATCATTTTTGTTAAAAGACGCCCACATGCGAAACTTGTTCTCAGTATTGGTTTGTTGTCGTTAAGGTTTTTGTTTGTTGTTGCTCGAGCCATTATACATATATTGATAGATATATATATATATAGATATATAGGTATATATATATATACATATATAATCCATAATCTGTCGAGAAGGTTACATTTTGGCTTAATTCAATCAATTGTTATTAGCTTTGTCAAGCTTTATGGGATTTTTCAAACATTTTATATGCTACAAAAATAAGAACAACTCTAAAAAGACACATCAATTGATGCTGATCAAGAATATATATAAAAGCAATCTGATGTTTCGAACGGGATTAGAAATGAGTAAACAACAATCAACCTTCGACTTGGACGCTTTTCACGCCGCTCTTTGCTCCTCTATTCGACTTGCTCACTTGGGCGTAACTGAACAATTAGCTCGGCTAGTTATACCCTGTACCCATTAGAAATGTCCATGTTAATATCTGTCCTGTATGCTAACTCAGAGCTCAGAGCTATAAGAGCTACAAAAAAAAAAAAAACATGTTTAATTTGATCGATAACTGCATGCGATGTATCGAAATCGATACAAATCGATATACTCTATTGTCTTTAGCAGCTGGCTTCAAGGGTATCTTCGCATCGAGCTCTCTCGAGTGGAGCATTCTAACTTGTTATAGTTATAGCCATGGCTATGACCAATTGATGCTCTCGTTTATAACAGGAGCTCTCTGCGGCCTGGTGCACACGACTGATTTCTCGAGCCGCTTTATAGCTGAATGGTTTCTCAAGCCAACGGACAACATACAACGGACAACGGACAACACACAACGAACAACGAACAACAAGCAAAGAAAACACCGCCCCACCTTAGCAAAAGCAGCAAAGTTAGAGCCCTTAATTGCCCCCGAAACACCCAAGACACTTTCATAAGAAAGTTACAAAATTAATCCGTTAGGCGGAGAGACAGGTAGACAGAGAGAGAGAGAGGGAGAGGGAGAGAGTTGGGGTGGGGTGGGGTGGTGTGGGGTTGTGACTGGTGCTGGGGCTGGGGCAGTGTGTAATGCGCTAATACATTAAACCTGACCAAAGAAAGAAAAGAAAAGCCAAATAACGAGGAGGTCCGAGCGCAAGCCAAGCGAAAACCAACCTATTTCATAAGCGATATCACTGGGTCTGATGGAGGGGAAGGTGGAGTAGAGACAGATAGATAGAGTGCGAGAGAGAGAGAGAGAGAGAGAGAGAGAGAGGGAGGGGGTAGGGGCCAATAACTTCCCACTTCCCAGTTTACAGTTTTGTTGATGCCCTAACCAAAAGCAAAGAGTTTTGTGGTATTGCGTAAGAAATAAAAATAACAACAACAACAACAACACACACACACACACACACACACACACATACATTTCTCACACACATCCCGAAATTTACATAATAAGTCCAGTTCTGCAGTTTCAATATGCGCCAAAAGAGAGATACACTCTTTCCCTTCCCTTCCCTTCCCTTCCCTCACCCGCAGCTAGCCCCCACCCATCCCTACAGACCGACCACCTCGTAGCCCAAGCTCAACGTTTATCGACTTCTCCTCGTCTGCTTCTTGTTCATTTTGCTAGCTTGTTGAGTTTTCTTTTGGGCTATCGCATTGTTATTTAAGTACCGGACATCGAGTTAAACACGTTTCGTGTTTTTTTTTTTTTTTTTTTTTTTGGTGACTGACAGCAAAAAACGCTTTTCTCTTTTTACATCGAGTACCCATTAAAAGTGCTTAAAAAGGGGGTATGATGATGAAACTGTGCAACAAAGATAGAGACATATTGTCTTCACTTCCCTTGGCCACAGGGTAGCATCGAGTCGTGCAAGCTTTCCCTGTCCCTCGACTAGAGCTGCTGGGAAAGAGGCAACTTCACCGCGGAATTGTGTTGATTTTTTGTTTTTCTTTAGCTGATTAACAATTTCCCCATAAAGAAATAGAATTTCACGGGGCAAACGTGTGAAACGTGAGGCCATTTCGAAATTTCGGATACAAATCAGACTACGTGTTCCCAAATGCCCAGCTCGAGATTAGCACGAGAGAGCTAATATTGACAATATATAGAGACAGAGATAGAAAGATGGAGAAATATAGATAGAAAGATATATATAGAGAGATAAATATAAATAGAGATATAGAAATAGATACAGATATAGATACAAATACAGATAAATAGATAAATATTTAAAGAGATGCGCAGATAGACAGATAAACTGATCTTTTGTCATCATCAAAAACTGAGCAAATCATGAAATTGACAACTTTTGACTATCCTTCTAGAGGGTATTTTCATTCACTGCTGATCGATCGGCAAAACACTAATCGAGTCGTTCGTTGTAGTCTTGGCCGTCTGTCTGTCTGAATTTGGTAGACTTCCTCATATCGTACTTGGTATTTGGTAGGTTGGTAGGTAAAACCCTAACCAACTCGACTATCGGGTTTTCCAGTTTCTCCAGAGTCTAGACTCTAGAGCGTAGTCTGGCGCCATATGCAGCTGCGACTGTTTGTCCACAGATATGTATTAATAAGGCGCAACTATTTTTATGACAGAGACCACAAACGGGTTTCGCTCGAGCATGTGCTGTGCTGTGTATCCCCCCGCCCTCCCCAACCTATCCACCTACCAGCGAGCGAGTACACCTAGCTACCCCACCAAACATCAACTACATAAGTACATACATATATATGTATATATCCAATTCAAGAACTGGCTAAAAAAAACTACATCGATGCAGGATGCCAGCGAGCTCAAAGTTGTACAACTTTACAGACCCAAGGCCGCCGTCGTGTTTTCAACTCTTTTATAAATATATATATATATATATTACAGATACAGAGTGTATATCTGTAATATCTGTATCTGTAGCATTAATCAAACTAACCTAAACTCAACTGTAAATCAAAAATGCAAAACAAAAAACAAGGAAAAATAAAACAAAGAAACGGAATAACGCAACGAGAAGCGGTCAAAAAGTGCAGGTGATGGAAACATACACACGTGTGTGTGTGTGTGTGTGTGCGTGTGTGTGTGTCTGTGTGTGTGTATGTGTACATACGAATGTGTGTATATATGTATAGATATGGACACATCTGTGTATATATACATTTGTACATGTGTCAATGTGTATTTTGTTAGGTGCGGCAAATTTAGAAATCTTAAAAAAATAACAAAACGGGAATGCTGTAATCGAAAGTGCTCGACTTGGGGATACCCTGTAAACAGCTACGTTAGTCGAGCGCCTCCTTGGCTGAAATAGCCAAGAATGCATTTAGTGACAAGGAGAAACGCTGCACTTATATGTGTTGTAATCGAGTTGTTATCGATAATTTATCGAAACAATTAAATACAATTGAATTGCGCATGAAATGCGATAACAAATATGCCAAATTTGAGGTAACTAGTCACTTAGTTTGGCTAGATCGACCCGACTATTTGTTGCTGATCACGAATATATATATATATATATATTTTATATGGGGTCGGAGTTGCTTCCATCTGTCCGTTACAAACTTTGGCTCAATTGCAATATACCCCCGACATCTTTTAAGCTCCAGCATAAATCTTAACAAGCAATATTTGATCAAGTTGTCTTAATAAATTTGTTAAGTGTATGCAAAAAAAATAGACGTAGACAAACAAATAACTTGTGATAATTGGCATTTGTTATTCGCTGTACATAAGTATTTCAGCTGGTTTCTGGTCTGACGTTATTTTATTTCATTATTTCGAATGTTATTTCCCAAACAAACGAGCGTGGGAGCACGACATTGACAACAGATCGTCAGGTCTTCAATCTTTGGCGCCAAGTTCAACATTCAACTTAAGTCCAAATAGTAATAGCTATAATTATGACAAGTTCAGAAGCACATGCGAAAATGCACTGGAAAAAAAGTGCGCGGAAGCCAATTCTACAAAAACAAATTCAAACATGGAGCACAAAAAACCAACCAACGTGAATGATTCAAATTTCAATAATTTGTCGATTCAACGAAGAAGCAAAAAAAAAATGCTTATCGAGTTCGTTAGGAAGCGAAAGCGTTCAAAATCGCACGCTCAAGTGGCCAAAATAATTGAGATTTAAGTAGACTACAACAGAGTCGTGTGAGAAACGTTTAGAAAGAGACTCATATCTCGAGAACATCATCACTGAACATCATCACTGAACATCATCTCTTAATAATCAGCGTGGCGAAAGCGCACAAATCGCATCCAAGAAAACAACAAAATACGAAGAATTTTTTAATTAAGGATGCATTAAATTAAACAAAATACTAAGAAAATCTCTGACTAGAACCATATTATCTGAGCTGTTACGTAATATATCGATAAAAACAGCTCTTGATATTCATGATATTTCATGGGAACCAGCAACAAGTAGAAGGCACAGTTATTTTGGGCACTACGACGATTAAATACGCTTACCCTTAACAAATCTGCGTTGCTTAATCGATCTTATTGAAGTTCTTACAGTTATCGGATATCGATTTGTATCGATATTGGCGGAACGAGCGCAGTTGGTGTACGAGAACTTATATACCAAATTGAGAATACCTCTCTCTCTCGCTCTCTCTGTTCCCTTTAAAGACGGACAGACGAATATGGATAAATGGACTCGGCTGATCAAAAATATAAATATACATTATGAGTACGCAGTTGCTTCCTTCTGTTCGTGAAGAACTTCAATATACCCTGTTGCTAATTGGGTTCAGGGTTATAACAAGTGTTGAATTATTAATTAGTGTTGTTTGAATGATTTGAATCACTCAGCTGTTTTTAGTAATCAGTTACGACATGCTAAAGGAACTCAAGACGGATTTCCCGCTTCCCCCTATGCTATACTGATGAAGACAGTTGACGCACACACACAAACACATTTGTAAGAAACCCAACACGCCAAATGCAATTCACTTTATGCAAATTGATTTTTTTTTATTCTTGACTGGGATATTTTGAAGCAACAACAATAACAATAACAAGAAGAAGACGAAGACGAAGACGAAGAAGAGAACGGTTGTCTTGGATAGGTGAGACAACAGTTTGGAATTTCACATGATGTCAGCAAATAAAATACAACATTAGCCAAACTAATGATGGCCAACAGACAGAGAGGCAAACAGACAGTCAGACAGACAGACAGACAAAACAGTCTGCCACTCGCAATTTTCAAAGATGATTTACGATTTAATAATAAGCCAACAGTTGTTCAGATTACATTTGTCCACTTATAATAAGTAATACAGTAATACAGTGAACACTCGATAGATCGATTATATTCAGTTTGCACCAATGAGCCAAGAAACTTTAGAAACTCTAGCTAGAAAATCATCAAGTTATATGTTCAATGTGTTACTCTCGATAACAGCGATGAATGCAAATCGATAATAAAACTTATCAAAAGATACGATTCGCTATCACAAAAAAAAAAACGTCCTTGATATCAAAATTTCCAGGCTCTTGTCCCAGAATTGTTGATCGGCAACGTTTCAACTTATTTGAAAATACAAAAATTTCTCTAATTATTTTCCAAGTGTGTGTAAAGAAAAGGAGAAGAAAATAAATACACGTAATGCTGCTTGAAAGAAATCTGATGCGTTCGCTGCTTGGCCGCACATGGCGTATGAGTAATTTGGCAGAAGCTTAATTAATTTTTGCTTATTTGTTACTTCGTCTCAAATTAACATGTGTGTTTGTTTTTGGTTTGTATGACAAATCAAAGCGCTTACTAAGCGTAAAAAACAACATGAAATTCATTCATGGAATACAACAAAAAAAAAAACAAAAAAAAAAAAAACAGATCCAAAACTTTAAAAACCTCATGTGGCAAATGGGCAACAGACAAGCAACAACAGCAAGTTTTCAGCTTTTCCATTTCTTGTTGCTTTTCATCTCTTTTTTCGAAAAGTTGACGTCTACCATTGCATTTGGAGGTAAAAAGTAACGCCAGACGGCTACCAAATGCAGCAAAACAAAACGCAGAAAAGAAAACATGAAAACAAGTCAACAATAAATAAAAAAAATAAAACAACAACAACAACAACGGCAGACAAATGCAATATGGCTGATAAGGGTTTCTCTTTTTCTGTATGTGTATACCCATTGAAAATGACAAAAAATGGCAGGGTATATTGCAGTTATGTACAGGTATATATATATATATATATATATATATCTTGATCAGCCAGACTAGACTATAAATAAAGTTGTCGTCATCAAACTTGTTTCTACATCATCAAAGTATCGATAAGAAAAAATCGATTATCGATGCCATGTAACAGCTTGAGGGCAGCAGTATATATACTCGATGAGCAGTTAAGTCGATTTAGCCAGACTAGACCTGACAGACTTTAAAGCTGGAGATTAAAGTTAGTCGTCATCAAGATTATTTCATAACGTCAACTTTCGCCATTTCCACAATATCGATAAGAATCGATTATCTGCATTAACTTTTGACCACAGCCTGTTGGCCCACTTGGCAAAAAAAGTGCAGCAGTTTCATCAATTGAATTTGCAATCTGTTTCGCATCTGGCAACATGGCTTTGACAATAATGAATACACAACAATGGCGACTTAGGGCTTTCGGCGATCTGGCAACCAGAATGTGTACGGCATAGCTGGAAAGGGGAGGGCAGGGGGCGCGGCCTGGGCTACAAGCGGGTATCTCGCATACCAATTTTTGAGCGAGCTGAAAACGTGAAACGAGAGAAAACTCAAAACAGGTTTGCCACACACACAAACAGCAAAATAAAACAATTTTTTGCTTTGGCACGCAGACAGGTACTGGAAACCAGAAGAAGAAGAAGAAGAAACAGAGGCAGAGCTGCCAGCTAGAAAGAGAGGCAATGTAGTTAAAATAGAAGCAGAAGAAAACGAAACAGAAACAGCAGCAGAAGCAGAATGGGCAAACAGCAAGCACAAAATAGTAGCAGCAATTGTTGTTCTTGTTCTTTTTCTAGTTCTTGTGTTTGTTGTAGTTCTTGTTTTCCTATAAAGCGCTTGAACTTTGTTTGGCCTGAACCGAACAAAGAATTGAGAAAGAGCGCTGAGAGAGAGAGAGAGAGAGAGAGAGAGAATTATTGTACGCATAATTGTATTGTGCTGATAACAGTAATCCGCCCAGAGTTCTACGAAAGCATCGAAGCCAAGCACAATGGATACAATGTAGCCAGTGTTGCAAATGGCCCTTCTAAAATTCGAGTTTTAAATACTACTACTACAACTACTGTAGAAGTCGCTTGGTAATTGGAAGCAAGCTCACTATTTCAGTTGTTAGTAGTAGAACAAACCACAGAAGAATGCCGCAAGTCGAAAGCGCCTGACTAATGCATACCCAGTTCAGCCCATTATATATTAAATTTTTTAGTAACAATTGGTAAAATATCAACTATGGTATGAAGACTGACTGCTTTTGCCTGTTAAATATGTATATGTGAATATACCTCACCTAACCATTAAGATGAGCAACAGGGTATAGAAGAAAAGTAGCTTGTATTTCGTCCATTTATAGCCCTATAAACTCGAGGCGTATCAATTGATTCGCCATGGGTTAAGCTGAGACGAAAGTGCGCAGCGAACATTTGAATTACTTTTATTCTACATATATATACACAGATGCATTTGTACTTGCTGAGCGCAGATCAACAAAATTCACCACTATTGCTATATCCCTCTCGCCCACAGCGCTGCCAAGATTAACCTTTAAGCGAGCGCGCAAAGCAAGGCGATCGTTAAGCGACGATGTCAAAAACGTGCAAATATTTTCAGCATTTTGGCGTCGCTGTTAGTTTGTGTTTTGGTATGCGAGCTATGCGCACACTCACACATGTATTTATATGATACTCAGTCTCTCTCTCTCTCTCACTGCCTTGGGCTGCACCCACAAAAACCCCCACATGTTGTTATTGTTGTTTTGTGTATATTACATGCAAAATGAGAAATTGCTACTTCTTCTTCTTCGCCGTCTCCTTTGTCGTCTTCTTCAGCTGCGTTCGCTTGGCCTGGCTAAGCACTGGCGTAGAAAGTTTTAGCGTTAACGGCCCGCCCAGCCGCCTGCCCGCCCAAGCGCCTCCCCCCCTCCCCCCTCTTTGATTATCAACACGCTGTTTGCTTTCGACCTTTCTTCTTTTCGTATGCCTCACACTCTGCTCCGCCATGCCCTTATTTAATCTTCTTCTTCTTCAACGTTTGTATGTATGTCTGTATGTAGCTCGCTAGGCAGCAACACGAGCGTCTGTTACTGTTACTCTGCTAATGCTGTCGCTCTGCCCGCTGCCGCTGTCGACGCTGACCGTTGCAGCAAAGCAGCATGCATGCACAGGCACAGTGGGACAAATATTCTATATTATAAAGTTCTTCAAGATTTAGGATTTATTTTAAATCATTATGACATCCACATTTACTATATTTGAAGCTGCTCCAAATATTCTTCAATTATAAAAGTTGCGAAAAAAAAGGAATAATATAGGTTGCCATTTTGAATCTTTCATTTTACAATTATAATTTTCGTATATTTTTCCACATTGTTTTCTAGATTTTCCGTCATCTGGTGCACACTCTGCACATGTGTGTGTTTGTTTTTCTCAAGTGTACCCAGTGTGCCTTAGTTTCATTTCGACATCCATTTTGACTTTGGCTCTTAGCATCGTCTTCGGCTGCTGTTTTGATTCTTGCCTGCTGCAGTTTGTCTTGTTTTTTTTTTTGTTTTTTCTATGTGACAAGGCCTTGGCTTGATTTGAACCCATTGTTTTTGTGTTGGCTTGACAAGGGTGTCAGATAAATGCACCCACACACACAGACACGCGGATAATGTGTGTATCTGAGTCTAGCATAATTTTGTTGACGCTTAAAAATTAAATACTAAATACCAACCTGTATCTGATTGCGTCTGACGTCATAGTGCAGCCAATTGTCTGTGGAGAAGGCGATCGCGAGCAGCGCTGTCGCGATTATCGCACAGATTGTCGCTATTGACAGAGTTACGGCCGAGCAGGGCATCGTTGTTGTTGTTCTTGTGTTTTTTTTGTTATCCTTTTCTGTGTGTTTCTTGCAATTGAATTCGAATTGATCGATTGCATGCACTGGCAACAGCTACTGTAATTGCTCTGTTAATGCTACTGATGCTGTTACTGTTAAGTGTGCTCCTTTTGCTGCTGCTACCGCTAAACGGTTCTTTTTTGTGGTTGCGACGATTTTCCAAACAAAAAAATAAATACGGTTGTTGTTGCTGTTATTGTTATTATTATTATTATTATTGTTATTGTTGTTCACAGATAGCTGCTTTTGCTAACTTCTGCTGCTACGGCTGCTTTTGATGCCAGCAACCAGTTTGCTGTTGCTGCGGCAACACTGGAAAAAAAAACTAAAAAAAAAAACGACGACAACGACAGCGACGTGTATAATTTAGCAAGCGCAAGGCGAACGGGCGAACGGGAACGGGACCAGTCAAGAAGTAAGACAGGCACAGTAACCGACACACCAATACCAATGCACATACACAGACACAGGCACACACACACGCACACACAGACACGCGCGCGCAACACGTTGCTGCTGCTGTTGTTATTAATGCGTGTTACGACAACGACAAACTGTGCTCAAGACAACGTTCGCCAGCGGACTGAACGCCAAAACTCTTGAGCCAAGTTTCAACAGCTTAGCTCAGCTCAGACAACGAAACGGGCGACGTCGACGCTAGCTGAAGCAGCGACAGCGCTGCGCGGTGCAACGAAACCCGGCTCGTCTACCTGCTGGATAACAACAACATCAACTGGCAAACAAGAAGAAAATCACAAAAACAACAAAAATAACTTGAAACTATCGTTGTTCTTGTTGTTGTAGCAGGCTGTTGATATTTTTGCTTTGGTATGTTAAAGAAGCTGGCTGGAGCAAGACGCGGACTGCAGAGCAACCAACGGACAAGAAGATAATACACTGACAAAAAATAACACACACACACACAAAACCACAGCAAGATAAATAAAAAAATCTATTTTACTGAAGTTTAATTATTATTGCAATGAGTGTTATCAGTTTTTGTCAAAGTTATATTGACTATGCTAAAAAAGTTATGTACTTTTTGTTTGCAGTGTACTGCCAAATAATGCAATAGCATTGTAGCTGTGTGCAGCAAAAGATGCTGCGGCTGCGCTGTCAACGTGAACGCCTGCGTCGGCGCAGGTAAGCAGCGACACATAAGCCCAGCAAGTGGTAGTGGTGTGTGTGTGTTTGGCATTGGCATGCCATTTGGTTGTTGTTGTTTTCATCAGTTTTTATAGTTGTCTTCTATTTTGGGTTTTCGTTATTGCGTGGGTATTTTACATTTTTTTTCTCCTCTCGATTGCATTTTTGGGCGCGCTCAAAAATGCAACCGTATGCGTGTGTGTGTGAGTGGTTTGGTGTGTATGCATGGCAAAATACCAGAGTTGCCTAGATAGATAAGCAACAATAAAAGCAGACACATGCAGGATAGGCAATTGCCAATTGTTGTTGTCGTTGTTGTTGTTGTCTGATACAAAACAAGTCTGTGCCTGCCTGTCATTCACTCAGTCAGTCACTCAGTCAATTTGTCCAATACTTTATTTTCTATTCGCATACCGTTTGCATTCCACAGCGTCAAGTTTTGCGTTGCTGTTGTTGTTGTCACCATTATTATTATTATTATGTATGCGAATGGGGGGCACTTAATTCACAATTTTAGCACAAATCGTTAAATATTTGGCGGTAGTTGATATGCATGTACATACATACGCATGCGTGTATGTTACTGTGTGTGCGTGTGTGTATGGGTAACAGTGACAACGAAAGTGAGAGCGGCAAGTGAAAAGACTTCCGTTTGGCTGTTGCACAAAGAATCGCTAATTTATGCATTTATTTCTTCAAATTGTTAAGGCCATCCATTCCAAAAAAAAGATAAGAGTGCAGCAGAATGACCGAATAGCAAATGCCCTGTACACTCTCTAAAACGCATACATACACAAAAAAAAACACAAACACATATGTACATATTATGTATTTATTTAGCTTTGAAAATTATTAAACTTTTTCCATCTTGGCAACAATAAAACTTAACGAAGGAAGTTCCTATGAATGTACACACACACACACACACACACACACACAAATATGAATACACAAGACTTCAAAACAAACATATGATTTCATTGTTTTTTTTTTATGAAGACGACTTTATTTTTGGAAAGTTTTTATTTATGTTAAGCTTTTTTTTTATAAATTTCTATGATATTTGCATTTCACGAGCGGGCAACAATACTTAAAACTTAACGAAGGAGCCAAGTTCCTATGCATGTACACACACACACTCACACACAGGCATGCATACATACGTAAATGATCCGTTAATTTTTATTTAATTTCAGATTCATTCTGTTGGAGACAGAGCAGATTAAAGCAGCACTTTTACACATTTGCAAATTAGTGCAGGGTATAAAATAAATACAATGTTGCCGGCGGCTGCCCCTGTCGCCGAAGACACGTTTTTGTAATTTTAATAACTTTGCATTGTTTGGCCAAATGGGCAAATGGACAAAACGGACAAAACGTGTTCGCTGTTCGGTGTTCGCCGTTGCGCTGCTGCCGCAGTGAAAGTAACAGGTGACCAGGTGGCAACGGTCAATTCCAAAAACGTCGCGTCGCTGTCAACGCCTCCAACATCGACGCAACCATCGTGTTTATGTATATGTGTACATTAAGTATCTGTGTGTGTGTGTGTGTGTGTGCGTTTTGTTTGACCCACAGAAGGAGACCCTTGCGCATGAAAGTCGCCAAGAAGTCGTGTGAAAGAGAGAATGCCTACAAGTCAATTTCTACATGCTTCTTCCAAATACATGCGTAAATATGCTTGCACACACATACATACAGATTTAATGGCATGATATGAAATCGAAAACTTACATTCCAATTGCTCTCGTCATCGACATTGCCTATTGAGTGCATTTTATATAATAGATAATTATGAGTAAATGTTTCGTTGTTATTGCAATCAAATAGGACATCGGTTGTCTTGGTGTAAAATTCAAATTGAAATGCAAAAATATGCGCGGGCTGTGCAGTGCTGCATAGCGAACAAATGTTTCAATAGCTTGTGGAAGCCAACTATCGATAACCAAAACGAAAACAGGAAAACAAATATACTATTCACGCCACTCAATTACATACATTTTCAATAAACAATGCACATTTAAAAATAAGCAACTGAATCTGGCTACCTCAAAGAATCAATTTCCAGTTTGGCTAAAACGAAACAGCCGCAAAATAGGCAGCATAATTTTGCACAGCAAAACATCGATAAGTGCTTTGCGCTACAGCTATCGATATCGAATTGAATTGCCAGATTCGCCTGTTGCTTTAATTTTGTTTTTTTTTTAAATAAAAATACGAGATAATTAAGAGATGACGTCTGCACACTTGCGTGTCGTGGCAAGGAGGCAATGCCAACTTACAACAACTGGCAAAGGATACATTTGGAGCAGCAAGACGCCGAAAACTCGCAAATTGCTGGTGGCAGGAAGCTGTTTAGCTTCTCTGGGAGAGTGGCGTCTCCAATGCGCGACACAAGCTGAGAAGCGCCAAGTATAAGATGTGATCCACTCGGGGCACAAGCACTAAATTTGTGTGAAGAGATGCACTCATCAAGCTGGTCAAATGATTTCTCTGCCTGCTCAGAAAACCAAAGCCGACAACAATCACTGAACTCATTTCGATTAAGTGCAGCAGGTAAACACTTCAACTTCAATGGGTTCAATTCACTCAACTCTATCCTTTCATTACATATTTGTTTCTAATTAATTGCAGCTCGAAGCCGGATGGAAGACGACTCCAAAGATTCTACACACAAAAAAGGTAAGCGAAACGAAATGGATTGGGTAACTCCAAATCTAAATCTGTGACGCAAAGACTTGGCAGTTATTTGGAAATCCAAATCACATCACTATATTATATAGTCACCATAAGAAATATTGGGCTAAAAATTATTTTTATTTTGTTATTATGCACTTTGTGCGACCGTTTAGATCTCTTGTGTACCCCTCTGAGCCCATACCTCTTCCAAATAGTTGGAGATGTATTGCTCCGATATGTTTGAGCAGAATGGAGACCCGAGCTGAACAGTGACAGAGGAATTTACTGATGGGCTGATGTTTCTTCTGCTCCATTAAGGTCACTTCATCAAGTGGCGCGGTTAGGAGAGATTTCCCTCGATGTCCTAGTTATGCTGTCAGCGTTGAACCTCTGTCAACCTCTGACCCAATCCGGGTCTTCTTAATTATGGCCTAACTTCTAGAACAACACGATATGTTGATGTTCAAGAAACGGCGGCAGTTATCGGTCAGATAAAGCAAACTTGATCTGCGCCAGGTATACGAGAACCTATATTCCAAATTTGAAGTCTCTAGCACTCGCTCGTGTTCATACAGACAGACTGATGAAGAATATATATATATATATATATATACTTTATGGGGTCGGAGATGCTTTTGTTACATACATTTGCACAAAATCATCATACCCTTTTTATACATTTTTAATGGGTTCAGGGTATACTGCGGTTCGTGTCACGTTGCCAAAACCCAACTCGAATTTGGAACTCTTATCGCAATTGTCTGAATGAGTGCGCCACAGTTTATTTGGTATGTGGTTGGTGGTAGCAAGTGTAAACACCGAGTGATATTGCCCGCACTGGCTAATACCAATAATACCAAGTAGTGTTCCATTAAGGGGAAATGCCAGAGAGAGAGAAAGAGTGCACGGGAGAGCTCCCTCTCTCTCGAGAGAGAGAGGGAAGAGATTGGGAAGATTAAACAGAAATGAAATGAGGAGAAATTCGAGTAAAATTAAAAATAATTCATTACTGAATGTGCTTCCATAAGAATAAATCATTCTTGATTCCGATAATTGATCGTTATTACTTATTCCACAAATAAACAGGGAAATTCTTGGATTGAATACAAAATAAATGCTCTGCAATCATTTAATGATGTTATTATAAACTGAACTCTTTAGCTAAGGGGCGACCACATATAAAAGTATATTTATATATCTATATAAAGTCGAGTTGACTTTTAGTTATGTTGGTCTGTATAAACAAGCCAAAGAAACAAGGCACTTTAAATTTTGGATTATAAGTTGCCCTGTATGAAGTTGATTTAATTTTATCGATAGCTGCCGCCGATAAAAATCGATTTCCGATCATTAAATAAAATACACACTTGTAAAGATATATGGCATTCCAATTGGATATAGAATATATGAATAAATAAGTAAAGAAATATTTCTGATTTTCTTAAAGCTTAAACTTGACTAAAAAGAGAACTTGATTGTTTGAACTCTTTTGGTTGTTCGCTCGTTGTGCAGTGTATTAAGCAGTCGGCTACACTTGCTCCGTCACTTTCAAGGCATTCACATTGCTTTTTATCTTATCATGAGCTGAAATTGTGCTGCTCCAAGCTGAGAGTTGTGAGGGCCGTTGCCGATTAAAAACTGAACCATTGTTGATGATAACACACACACACACACACACACACACACACGCACACACATGTATACATATAGAATTATTTATTTATTTCCTTCATTTAGTGTACTGTTCGAATAGTTTGATTCACAGAGTCGAGCTGCGTGTGGAAATCGAAATCCGAGCTGCATGTGAAGGCAATTTTTTATAGATCCCACTGCGTCATTGTAGGGAAGGGACTATTTTTGGACTGTGCATCGGACGGACACCGAGCGAACTGAAGCATAACCAACAACAACAACAACTACAACTACAACAACAATAACAAAGAGAAGGCGAACAACAACAACAACAAACAAGTTGACAATTTTTTAGCACAGTGGTGCAAGTTACATAAAACATCATAAAAGTGCAAGTGGTAAAATTCACACACTGACTGCTTACAATGAAAGCATCCATCAAGTGGCAGGCAGGCAGTGAAAATTCAAAATAATCCACATTTTTTAATTGTTTTGTGACAAGATTTCTATAGCTAATGAGAAGAAAATCAAGCATTTCCCACGACCACATAAAGTATATGTATAAATAAATATATATATATATATATATATGTATGTGTATATATATATTCTCGATCTCAGAGACAATAAGACCAGGGAATATATAAGCTCCTTATACAGCATGGGCAGATAAAGTTTGATTAATTTGATCGATATAAATCGATTGTTCGATAGCAACAAGAGCAGCAATCTTAAATGCTGTAGACTAACTATTGATATATGTAATATATCTTGACATATTACTGCTCAACTGTATCAAAACGTATGCTGCACTTGATGCCAGTCTTCACTGTGGCAAGCAAGCAATAAATACTTGTTAAAATTGAAACACGATATGCATTTAATTGACTTGCTTCTTTCGCCAGAGTTTTGCACCACGGCGCGCTGACGTCAGACTGCCAAAGTGGAAGAAAGAGTGAACAGAATAGAAGGAGCGACAGAGAGCGAGAGAGAGAGAGAGCGAAAGGGAGTGTGGCAAAGGAGAAGTAGAAGAAGGAGGAGGAGGAGCTGCTGCTGCTGCTGCTGCTTTGCACGCATGCAAAACAATTGATAAGCTGAGCAGCTGAGCCAAGCCAAACTCCAAGTCGAATTCGAATTTGAATTCGAATTCGAGTTCGAGTTTGCCGTCTGCAGTCTAAAGTCGAACGGAATGCAGCGCACACGATCGTCGAGGGACTTACGCCTAGTTACGCCCGGCACCCCAGACTCGGCGCACATCATACTGGGAGCGGCTGGTTACGTTGCCTACGAGCGTCGCCAGCAAACAACGACGCAGCACCAGCAGCAGCAGCAGCAGCCGAAGCGACTGATGAACTGTTTTCGTGATCGCACCGTGACGTCATCGACGAGTGCATCCGGTGGCCAATACAATCGTTCGCATTGCTCGACAAGCACAGCACAGCTGTTGCGCATAGAAAGCACAGCCAGCTCCAGCAATCATGTGGATCAGTGCGGTCGACCCGAGGCTGTTGTGCTGCTGCGGGAGCTGCGCACCAAGCCAAATAAATTGACGCTGTTGAAGAGCAGCAGCACCAGAGATTTGACACGACTGCTGCTGGACGAGAGCACGGTGCTGGTCTCGAATACGAGTCTGGATCAATGCTCATCCTCCTCGAACAATTCGACCAATGCCAATGCCAACGCCAGCGCCAGCGCCAATGCCAAATGTTGTCCAACTTGTGCCAAGCGCTGGAACAATCTCAAGCAGCGCATGTATACGCTGGAACAGGATCTGCAGGCGCAGACCATACACAGCCAGGAGCTCGAGCAGAAGGTCAACGAGCTGACACGTCAGTTGACGGAGCTACGCACGCAGCCACCAACACCACCACCACCACAAGGGAAGCGTCCGGCTGTTGCTGGGCCAGTGCGTCCATCACGGCTGGTTGCCTGGATGAATTTATCGAACTGGTGGAAGAGTCGTCCCAGCGTTGAAACGTTGCGGGAGCAGCGCATCTTCTTCGATGAGAACTGTTTCAATACGGAATTGGAGCTGGTGCTGAAGCACGAACAGCATCGGACTGTGCCACGGATAATAATCGATTGTTGTGATTTAATCGAAACGAAATATCGTCAATCCACACAGCCCGTGGAGGGTATTTATCGGCAGTGTGGCGACTATAATCGGATACAAACGTTGCGCTTCAATATCGATGCGAATGACTATGACGCACTGCGTCAGCCGGACGTCGATATACACACACTAACTGGCGTCCTCAAGCTATTTCTGCGCGAGATCCAGAGTCCACTGGTTAGCGTCAATGAGGCCAAAACATTTATCGGTCCGCCCAATCAATGGCGTAAGTTTCCATCCACAAATCATAAGTCGCCATCTAATTTGGTTTTTTGGATTGCCCCAAACAGTGCTCACCGAGCTGCACCAGAAGCTGGACACACTCAAGAGACTGATACGATCGCTGCCCGAGATCAATCGCGACACCATGGACTATCTGTTCGCCCATTTCAATCGGTGAGCTATCGATTAATCGATTATATATATATATATATATATATACCATTATTATAAATACTTTGCATAAGGAAGAAGTGCAAAGAATGCAAGATTTAGCTATGAAAGAATACCCAGAAAGTATATATATATATGATCAGTATCAAAATCTCAGAGACAATAAAAGTTATCGACTTCAAATTTGGAATAGAAGTTCTCGAAAATAGATTAACGATAGAATATGAGTTGATAGGTTCAGCGTATCTACGAGTCGAGCTCTCTCAACTAAGATTACTCCTGTTAAAAATATATACCTATAAATATAACCATAAACCATGTTAACCATAAATAAAGTATGGATTTTTCAATATTACAAATCAGCTTATTTGAATTGTTGATTATATCAAATGTTTAAAGAATGCAACAATATTTGAAAATAGATTATTATTAGCCGAAGTTATTAGCCGATAATAAATGAATCGAATGTATTTGAACAGTTTTATATTGTTTTAATTTCAGAAAAAATAAAAAATAAATTGTTGAAAATTGACTCGATATGAAATTCCTTCAGTCAGACTTTAGTTGAATATATTTATAATTAATATATAATTTCTCTCTCTCTCTCTCTCTCTCTCTCTCTCTTTCTGTCTCTCTTTCGCTCAGGCTAACAAAGGTGCCATTGCAGCAGATTAGCGCCGAGACGTTATCGTTATCGATAACACCAACGATATTCCACACGGTGCCACAGGGTGTTCACATGAATGACATACAGGCCCTGCTGCACGAGGGCGAAATGTTGGCCGATTGCGTGAAGCTAATGATCGAGTATCAGGGTCGCATATTCGAGTAAGTGCACCCGTCATCGCCATTGTCCACCCCACCCCGACTCCTACTCTCCCCCCACGCAAATAAATTAAAAAAAAAAAGAGAAGCTTTTGTGGTATGTTTTGGTGTTGGTATTCCGTATATTCAGCTATGTATTCAGCTAGTATGTCTCATGCTCCTCAGTAATGGCCGATAAACTCATTGCTAATTTAAACCAAAATTCAAACCAAATCGGTACCTGGTCTCCTGTCTCCTCTACACAACCTCCCTCCCCCTCCCTCCATCCCTCTACACACACAGATGTACGGCCGATCGTGGATTGAAGCGACTCAGTGTCCGCAATCTGAAGAAGACGCTCTCGCAACCGGATTTACTATTTCATAACATATTCTGAGAGAACTGACGGAGCTGACCAGATCGATGACCACCAGGAAGTCCTTCAGATTTAAATGTACATAGTTGCAATTAGGGCAAAAATAAATTCAATTAATCGAAAGAAAAAAAGCATTCAACATTCTTTAGCTAGTAGAGAAGCAGGGAGGTCCTTCCAGCAAGCCCCGAACTTACGATTTGTATGCACATTATTATCCTGCGATAATCGGTCATGATTTGGTCGAGTTAGAGAGCTACTCATCCAATTGTTTATTTATTAAGGGACAACTCTGCCATATCCTTAAGTGGAATATATTTTTAAGCTCACACAGGAAGGGACTGTCCATTCGCATTCAGAAGAATTTACTGGATTGGAGAAAAAAATATGAAAAAGTCCAGCGTAACTGGATCATTCCAAGAGACTATGCAGATGCCCTTTGGATCGGAGATAGTCAGAGTGGCCAGTCAATTCGTGCTAAGCTATAAAAACGGCAAATGTCCTTCAAGTAACTGCAGTAAAAGGACTTGTTTTTAACACACAAAATTGCTCACAACTCGGTCATATTCTTGAGAGTCCTAATTCAGCAGTTATCTGTTGATAAGCTCTATCGGCTGGCCAAAGGACATCCGAATCATCCTTGTGGTTTCCGAGAAAACAAGGATTTACTGATGTCGTCTCATTTCCCATTTCTGAATCCTTGAATGCAGTACGATAGAACTGATCCTTGCAATTGCAAACGCACCATGTACTTCTCTGAAAAAAAAACTAAAAAAAACATAATGCAAGTCCTTTGAACCATCCGAAAAGTATGCTCTCAAAATTTGAATTTGCTAAAACTGGTTTTCACTGTAGATTTTATTGTTCACCCTAAAAATTTGCTTAAAATTATACACAATATGAGTATATATATATATAGTTGTATATAATATTTTATATAGAACAGCTGAATAACATTCCATGATGCATTTCTTATATGCCAAGGGGGAGGGGTGGTGGTGGGGGGTTGGAGTGTGGGGTTTGGGGAAGGGAAAAGTCTATGATTCGTTTAACATATATTTATTCGTACAGTCTACGCGTCTATGGAGATAAGTACCATATAATATAATTAAAATACCAACTGGCTATAATATATATAGTTGGAATATATATATATATATGTAGATTACATGTATACATATGTGTTTGCTTTGTAATTGAATACTTAAGCTGGCTTTTTCTTTGACTTGTTCGGTTTTAACATTAGACTAAGTTATTAATAAATATGTGTCTCAGTTGTGTATATATATTACACTATATATATATATATATATATTATTGACATTTAATTTAATCATTTGATTTTATCAGGGGTATATTGGGGCTATAGATATCAGCATAATCCTTTTGATTGGTGATGATATTCAAATTTAAAAATAATAATGACAAACATACGTTTCACGATCACAATGCTGGGGATAATGTATATATATATAAACTATATGTATGTATATAGGCATGCACGAGTCAGATAACAAACTGAATGATTAATGTACATACATCAAATTATATATATATATATATATGTATTAAAGGCACATGAATCTATACACACACAAATGGGTCTGAGGTCATTATAAGAACATATCTTTGTATATATATATATATATATATGTGTACCATAATCGAACTGAATTGAATTGAAATATACAAGTTTGAGTGTTTCGTGCACTCGTTGTTAATCATTCACATACGATTAAGTACATTTTGTATGCTTATTTAAACATTTAGCATTGTTTTCGAGTTTCAATTTTAGATTAGTTTGTTTATTATTTAATACGTGCAATTTAATTAAGTTGTTAACTAACTATTTGAAGAATGGATTCTTGGAGGCCGACGATTTCATGGTGCACAGGATCTGGCGCTCCAGTTGAAAGTCATAATCAAGCGTTTTCAGCAACGTTGAGATGTCGGGCAGTGTAGGCAACTAAAAAAAAAACAAAACAAAACATAAAATATCCAATAGATATAATATATATATATATATATATTTATGGTATATATATATATATATATAGAGTTCGTTCAAAGCAAACACTCACTTCAGTAATGGGCTGGCTGCGCTGCAGCAACGGATTCAAGATGAATGGCACACCTTCGAGTTCAGTGTAGGTGCCCAGGGTGCCAGTGCCGCCATAGCCAGAGCGACCCGATGTCGCTGGACGCGGCGGCGCCGGTCGCTGTGGCGAATTGATTTGATAGTGCGCCTGTATCTCCTCATAATCATGATGTTCGCCACCTGCGGGCAACTGCGGCAACTGCAATTTCAATAATACTTCGTATCATTATCATTTCAATACTACATTATAGAACAATTAAAACTGAACATTATAAAGTGCACTAGTATCTATATATTTTGAAGGGAATCGAAACACGAAACAACAAAGATTAGTAAGAGTCTACTAAGACCTACTATTTTGTTGCACACGCTGGCAACATGCTGCTATATATGTGGCAATATGTGGGTTACACTTGCTGGCAAAAGAATGTTTAATCAAAATTCGTTAAATTTAGTATTCCAGCAAATGCCAGAAATTCTTTTTTTGCACAGATGAACCGTGTGTAACCTTGAGACTCACATATACAAGAATAGAAATGGATACAACGAGAATCCAACAATAGGATTAAGCAAAACTTACTGGACCACGTGCTCCGCCAGCACGCTGCTGCTGCTGTCCATGCAAATTGAGACGATTGAGTGCCTGTTCCACCTCACAGCTGGAATTGGAACTGGCATGGGCATTGGAGTTGGAGCTGGGGATGCCGGGTATTGGTGGCGGCAGTCGTGTGGCGATGCCACTGGTTTTATAGCAGATGAGGACACCGTTTATATCGCCGGCGAGCTTAAAGCCATCGGGCGCTATTTTCAGCTTGGAGCAGAGTATGACGTCTGTGACCGCTTGAGTGACGGTGCCACGTTTGGACAACTTGTAGGCGATTTGCCGTTTGCGCCACGCCTTCTGATCGCTGTCGGCGGTGCGCGAGAGCAGCGAGAATTCCTTTGGCGGTGGCACCTTCTCCGCAATAACTCTGCAAAGGTGCAAAATGCAAGGGTCAATTAATCGTAATCGAATGAAATCAAAGGAATACATATACAATATATAGATATATAGTTACTTGAGTGTCTCAACAACATATTCGGGCAGACCCTCGGACTTGGAGAGGCAGAGATAGCGTGTCGTCTGGCGTCCAAAGAGTAGATTATTTTCACGCCACAGATCCGCGTCCGCATCCTGATCGTATGTCCGATGTATAGCGCTAAAGTTCTTTGGGCAGCTGCAACACAATTATTTATTAGAAATCATTTACTACCAATACTACTACTACTATTACTACTATTACTTCATCTTCTTTCTATCCAGCTTACCGCTCAAAGTCTTCGACAATGTGGAGTGAGGTAATGGGACGATTGTCCGGCAGGAAGCTCATTATCGAATTGAACACATTCATGGGACTGGTGGCGCTGCCATTTGACGTTATTATTCCACCAGCGGGCGCACCAGATCCCAATCCACCTCCTCCACCACCGACTCCCGCAGAGCCGAGCAGCGGTGAGCTGAGCAGAGCGGTGCCTCCTCCTCCACTCTGGATGGGCTTCCCCGCCTTGTTCATGGCCAATAACAACAACAACAATAGTAATAAGTGCCACAAGTGAAATCGCTCAAAACTTCACTGATCGTTTCTTCTCTGCTGGCAAATACATAAAAAACAAAAAAAAAAATATATATATATATATATATATATGTATATAAGAATATATTAATAAATGTGTATTAATAAATGCGACATAATATTAACAATGAAGAAGATTCGTCTGTATGAGAATGCTCTGGTCGAGAGAGCTGGACTAGTAGGCTTATTACTGATTGCTTGGGTTAACCGATTTTAATGTAGTTTGTACAGTTGATCAATAGTATGTCCGGGTATAGAATATATATGAAATGGAAGGCTCTATATTGACAAAATATATATTTAAAACAGAGTTGATTGCTGACTTGAAAGCATTTCTTGAAAATGTTTCAATTTTATGCATCATTTTTAGATATTATTATTATTTATCCCCAGGGATAGCTACGAAAGCTGCACAACATTTCCACATAAATGTTAAGAATTTGGTGTCTGTTTTTTAGTTCAGTTTATACCCAATATTTTAATGTTAAATTCTCTTCAATATTGATTCTTAGATTCTTAATTCAAATTTCAAAACAAAAATTAAAAGACAATATTAAAGTGCATCATTTATGCAAAAGGAATGGAAATATATGAATTTGTTGCACTGTCAAAACACTTTCTTCACATAGTGTATACACACACACACACACACACACACGCACACACTCACACACACATGCATTGGTAATTATTATTACTCATGCGTCTCACTCACGTCAATAACAGATTTTCAATAGCAACAACTTCAATGCAGTCAACTTAATTTAAGCAATAAATATTTTCTTGCTGGGCATTTCCCCCAACTCTGATTCACATTCGTAATGAAAGAAGAAGAAGCAGACAACAGCAAAAAAAAGAGCAAAAGTTGCACATTGATTCTTTCTTGGGTTCCTCTTTTCGCATATACATATGCATAAATACACATGTGTGTGTGCGTCTGTGCATGTGTTTGTTGCCAGAGTTTCTCTTTTACACACACACATACACATACAGAGAGAGAGAGAGAGAGAGGCACCATTGATCTTCAGAATCGGAAAGTAAACAAACTCAATGCGAGTACTACAAATATTTATACCCCACCTCTCACTCCACACCAGCACCCTCCCCCACCTACATAACATATGAATACATATATATATATATATATTTATTTATTTATTTATATATACATATATACATATATATATATATATATATATATAAATAACGCCATTGGCAAAAGTGCTTTGTCAACTTTCTTAAGTCACATAAGTTTGTAGCTTTAGGTTTTAAGTTAAGCCAGCAGGTGTGGCTAATTAAATCGCATCGATTTTAGTATTAGTTATTATGCAATTTCAGTCTGGATTCTGGCTCTGAGTTTCCAGCGGTTATTTTGGACTGCCTGCTTATAATTGACCAACTTTTTAATTTTTAAAAATTGTCTGCTTTCAGTACACATTAAATAAATAACAATAATAAAATATTTATTTTTTACCTTTGCGACAAATCATAAAAAAAAAAAAAAAAAAAACATAATCGCGATAAGAGTCAATAAATAAAAACAAATTCAAAAAGTCGCCAATTTGTATTTAAAGAACAGCTCCGCTGGGAATACAGTTAGTTCATTTTGTTAAAGAGCAGTAAACAATATGCAATTAAATGTTACTTGAAGTGGTTCTAAGTCTATTTCTTGGCATTATCATTATCAACTTCTCTCAGAGTACTCACGCTAAGAAAAAGCAAATAACAAAAGGCATTAGGCAAAATAGTGATGATTACGTCAGAGTTTTGAGTCTTCAACACGTACGCGAAAGATAATCTAGATCTGGTGTTGATGAATGCTGCTGACCCTATGAGTTACACACTTTTTTTTGGCATGGGAAAACCAAAAACAAAAGAAAAACTCGGCAATTCGGCAAATGAAATGAACCATTTAAAAATTGAAATTTACATGTACAATTATGTTGGAGCAGATAATTAAAGAAGTTAGATTAATTTCCACATTTTCCCAAACAAGATTAGCAATTGATATTAATATTGTTTTTGTGTTTTCGAAGAGGAATTTTTTTAAGCAGTTAACATGACGAGATTACTACATCTAATCGATAATAATCGATATCATGTTGATTTAGCATATTCCAATAGGAATATATGTAAACATTTATGGATGGCAGCTAAGGCACAGTAAATGGGGGGATTCCACTATGTCCAACATTTTGTACATTCACATTCTGAACATTTCGAGATTCCATGAAAAAAACAACACAAAGACAGACTACAAACACTAATTTCTGCAAAGATTCCAATAGGAAACTAATTCAAAATTAAGAGGTATTTCATTTCTATGATTGCTTACCTTACTTGAAATATCAGCTGTTTGTTATATTGATATATACGAAATTCGATAAGTGATCGCTCATCGATACATTCGTATTACGAATGTCCAGAATGTACAAAATGTGATCATTTCTGGACAACATACATACAACATTCAAGAATGTTGATGTTGGGGCATCAGCCTATAACAGAACAATATTACTATATCTAATCGATAACTTAATCGATATCAATATGTAAGACAATCGAAAGATAGGGTTAATAAAACACGGTGAGTAAAGTTTATTTTTGAGTGGTTCTAGCATTTATCTCGCAATCATTAACAAATTTTGTATCCATTAGCGATGGGTTTAGATAAGAAATGACATAGTCCAATTGAGGTGGGGAAAGGAACGAAATAATAATATCGAAGCTTCGATAAGTATCGATTTGCAAGCGCACTCAGCGAAGAGACGCACAAGCCAATTGAAGAGGAAGAGAAAGTGGAGGAGCAGGCATCTTTTATTTAATTTATAGCATACGATGATAACTCAAGAGTCAAGGTGTTAATCATATATCACATAATGCAAGCAACAAGAGAGATACAGAGGCAATTACACTCCACTCACACACACACACACACACTCATACACACAGAATGTATTATTCATAGAGAAGCTTTGAGAGTTTTGAGTCATGGAAATCAAATACAGAAGTTATAAAAAAAATAACATGCAGCTGGACGACGCACACAGAAGCAAAGAGAGCCGCCGACAAATATGACTGATGCAAGGGGAAGGGGGGAGGAGGAGTGGGAGGGAATTGGAATAGCAATAGCAAGTGCAAAACAAAGAAAAATAAACTGCATTTCGTGACAAGGGCCAAAATAATGAGAAAAAGACAAACAGAGAAAAAGCGAACGAGAGTGAGAAAGGGAGAGGGAGAGCTGGCGAGCAGCAGCAGCCAATAAACTTATAACAAATTCTCGCTCGCACCCACACACTCAAGCACACGCATATGCATGCATTCACACACACACACACACACAGCAAGCATATTTCGAGTTTATTTGGGCGCATTTCGCAATTGGAAATCACACCGAAATAGAAATAGTTTGCATGTACGTGCAGCGCACACACATACATATTTATGGGCTTTTATAGTTCTTGGCGGACACAAATCAAATTAGATGCGTAAATTGCATGGCTTTTAACTGAAAATTAAAGGAAACGCAGCATCGCAGTCGGTATCAGCGTCTGCGCCGGCAGCATCACAATGCGGCTGCAAACATGCATAGATAGACACACACACGCACACACACATACACATACATGTAATTAACATTCACTGCTGTTGCTTATGTTCATTCTTACAGAATTGAAATTAAAGATTAAAAGCTATATGGACAGTAACAGCAGCAGCAGAACCAATACCAATTAATAAATGAATATTTATTTGTGTTGCACATTATTTTCACAAACCTTCTTTTGCTGCAGTTGAGTCAGGTTTACAAATTTGCATTTAAAACAGCAATTATTGTCAGCTTTGTTGCTATTTTTAATACACAACTGCACTTTTTGTCAGAAGACACACGAAAAAAAATTGAAAAAAATGAACACCGTAATTTTCTAGCGCCCGCCGCCCTCTCACTCCGTCCGTCAGCTGTAAACAGTTTAAATCAACTAAGGGTCAGTGTGACCGCATTCGATACGAATTCGTTTCGCTTAGCATTCCGATTCGATAACTCGATTTCGTTTGGCTCCAACTCGATCTTGTGCAAAAGTCAAAAAGTAAAACTTATGTTAAAACTCATTAAATAAGGTTTAGTTTGCTTAAAGTTTTTTTTTTCTTTTTTAACTGTGTTTCATACATTTATTAATTTAATCAGCACTTTTGATGCATGCAATGAACCGATATTTAATATGCCGCTTTCGCTATATTATCGATAGAAGGTGTACTATCGATTGAATGAAACTATCGTTGCATTGCCAAAACATCAACAAACTTTACGATCGAGCTGAATAAAACAAAATAAAATAAAATGGATAAAGTGGAAGCGATTTCGATGCCCAACAGCGATGCATATCGGCGTGTGCTCAACAAGACTATCTCCCAGATGCTGCTCGACAAGGGCGCCGTCCTCGCTAGCAATCAGTGCCTGGAAACGCTCACCCAAATGATGCAGTCGCGTAAGAAAAAACCAACCATTTTTGAACCCTCTCACTGATAATATATATTTATGTGTTTTTAGTGCTCGTCGAGATTGGCAACTCGTCGCACAACTATTGCGAGCTTGGCGGTCGAACAATGCCAACGGTGGGCGACGTCAACCTGGCGCTGATCAACATGGGCATCAACGTTGGCAGCCTGGAAGCGTTCAGTCGCCGCGCCAATGTGGCAACAATTCCACTGCCCGCCCAGCAGACGCAACAGCGTCAATTGAATCTGCTGCAGGCGGGCACCAAGGCATCGCATCCACACTATGTGCCCAGCTACTTCCCGCCGATGCCCGACCCACATACGTACATAAGGACACCCACATACAGGCAGCCAGTCACCGAATACGAGGCCATACGCAAGAAGGCAGCCAGCCAGAAACGGGACGTGGAAAAGGCACTGACCAAGTTCCTCTGCAAGACGAGCGAAACGAACAATCTGTTCCCCACCGAGGATAACATGTTTCCACGTATATATATATTATATTCTATTGTATTATATATTCTATTTCAATCGCCCCTGCTTTCAGTGATTGCTTGCCAGCCGGTGTTTCCCGCTTATATGGCTGCGTTAAATCCCACGGATCAGGTGTTTGACTTTGAGGAACTTGAGTATCATTACTTGGTGGCCAATCGCACTGAGGATGCGCCCAGCAAGGAGGATGGCGAGGATGGGGATAGCGAGAATGAGGAGCTCGATGGCGACAAGTCCAAGGAGGAGAAGCCCGAACTGGAAATCAAACCAAATTCGACTACGAACAAAGCGATACTCGATAATCCCAATATCGATAATCCGTATTTGCGCGCCGCAACACTGCCAAAGCGATCGAAGCACAGCGATTCGAATGTCTCCTCGCGTATTCTGAGCAATCGGAATGGGAGTGCCTGTGGTACGGCGATTACGCCAACACCTTCCACTTTAGAAATCACCACAAATAGCGTTTAATTCATGCATTATAATACACACGTCTGAACATATTTTATAAATATCTATTTTAAAATTGTGTTGTACTTGGTCGATACATATGTATATATGTCGATAGTTGGCAGAACTAATTTAACCTGATGATGAGTTGGCAGCACTGTGCACACGAAATAAACAGCTGTTCACCCGGCCGCAGCATGCAAAGCAGTTCACCTCAAGATTATTATCATTAAAGTGTTTATTTTGTTGTATTTCATAAGTGAAAGTTAATTCGATACTGTCGTCTTGTGAGTTGAACTGAACTATTGCATAGTAACTGAGCACATTAACTTTGGCAACATGAACTTCGTGCGTCAAGCATTCAACGTTACGAAACAATTGACGGCCCAAGGTAAACGAAAATCCAATTAGAATTTACTTTAACTCTCTTTCTCTAACTGCATGTTGCCGCTCGAGTCGAAGATAAACAAATCCTGCTTAGCATGGACACACACCCACACACACACACACAGCCTTTACTTACCTTAAATATCCTTTACAAAATGTAGCCGAATTTTGTGTTCTGTCTGGTGAATCAGTGAATAGTGACTGACTAGTGGAGTCGGACAACTAAATATATCGGATAATACAAAAAAATAATAATATCTCGAGGAAGCGTATACAAATTTCGGCTTAACTTTCTTGCTGTTGTATTTATCTTGCTGACTCCTGTGTGTGGACAGTGGGGCAATAATTTGTACTCATACATAGATGAGTTTGAGCATGTGTGTATATGTGTGTGTTTGACTTTCGTCTATCGATCGCAACTCTTTCCATTCGCGCGTGACTGGCGCACTTAAGCCCCTTCCACCTTCCACCTTCCTCCCTACTCCGTTCTCCTTCCCTGCTAAATCATTGTGCCCAGCATCCTGTGAATATTTTCATAGGCCATTTCTCATGTGTATATGGTCTTGTGTGTTTCTGGTTGTGTTTTTAATTAAAATACACGCACACACAAATGCACGCATACAAATGCGCATAACATGCTGTCAAATATTGACAACAATAAGAACTTCTGCATTTTTGATGCGCACACAAAGAAAGGGACGAAAAATGGACACACACACAGTTGCACAGGTGTGCTGGTTATTGGGACACTTTTTGTTCGCTTCCATTGTGTGCAATTGTCCAGCGTTATGGTAATTATTTTTGTCTGTATATGCGTGTGTGGCATTTAATAAATTCATCTGGTAACTCTAAATGCTCCTGGTACAGTTATGCTTTACATTGCACACTGCAAGCTATACCAATTGAAAATGTCTACGTGGTGTATGCTCAAAAGATAGATGCAAAAACAGACTTGGATGGTCTACCAACTAACCGACGATTTTCATATATGTCTATATAAATATACGATTCATGACTGAAAATGTCAACACAAATTATATTTTTACTTTTTTAATAAGCGTCCATTGTCATTTCGATTAATGAGTATCTTACCGCGTGTCTCTGTGTGTCTCTGCATAACTGTCATCTGTGTTAATGGTCAAATAGTCAACGACGCATGGTTTCGTATAGCGTGCAATAAGTACAAACACCATCTGTGGGTTTAGCATGCATTCCTTTTGTTCTGATTGATGCCTGTGAAAGGCTTGAAAGGTTATTTTGCTTGCTTGCTGGCTACATAGGCTGTGGCTGTGGCTGACCCACAGCCGCGTCATTTGGCTGCAATTATTTGGGGTCACATACATGCTTACATACATATAACTATATATATATATATATATATATATATATATATATATATATATATATATATCAGAACAATTATTTTGCGATTTTCACAGAGATTAGCCACAACAAAAGGCCAATGGGCATTGTTGTTGCTAAAAGCAAATGGACTCTCGCCCAACTGTTTCTTCTGCTGACCCTTTTGTTGTCGTCTGCGCCTGTTTGACTGTCTCTTCCTCTTCCTCTCCTCCTATTTTTTTATTTATTTCTTTTTTTTTTTGGTATTTTGTTTCGTCAAATGTTATACGCTGCTTGCTGCGGCTGCTTTCACACATGCACATGCTCGCTATTACAGTTATACGTACATACTTATATTGTTTGTTATGATAGATTTATCTCGTATTCCCATATTGATCGCATGCTTACATTTGGGTGTGCAAAAGTATTGAAAGGGAAATTTATCAATAAAACTAGAATTATATATTTAACAGCTATCGTAGTCGAGCTCACTCGACTACAGCATTCTTACTTGCATTTCCTTTTTTTCTTGTTTATTGTTTGTTAACCTCTTTATAATTTAACTGTTTTTTTCTTCCAGTTATTATCATTTCTTAAGAAATCAATTTAAAAAAGAAATGAAAACACTAATTTTTAGAAACAGTGAATTTTCTGAAATTCAGAGAAAAGTGTGTAATAAAAATTGCTTTCTCGACTGCTAGTTAAGAGTTTATTTAGAGACATATGCTGGCTTGTAGATGTGTACAAAGTGGCTTTACGAATTATAGAAAACTTTCTTTAACTAATAAATGTTTCGTTGCCCGATTTTAGGCGTTCAAATTGCTGTAAAAACATTTTTTGCATATTTAACGGCTGTTAAGGAAGCTTCTCTTATGCAAGCCATATAGCCCGATGTGCAGACCCAACTCATAATTCTACATTTCTTAATGAGCTAAAAAAAATCCATGATTGTTTTTGAAATGCTCTGAAATATATAATTTTATTCAAATCATTTGAATAAGTTTCTTGGCTTAGCTTTGCTTAACCTCGCCTTCTATTCTAACTCCTTTTCCTGTTAGTAGCACGATTGGCTCCGCTCCTGCCTTGATTTCTGTTAACAGCACGATTGGCTCCGCTCCTGCCTTGATTTCTGTTAACAGCACGATTGGCTCCGCTCCTGCCTCGATTTCTGTTAACGGCACGATTGGCTTCACTCCTGTCTTGATTTCTGTTAACAGGAGAATTGGCTCTGTTTCTATTGTTATTACTGTTCGTTCGCCTATTGTTGAACAGTGCGGCACGTCTTCTAGCAGCAGCAGCAGCAGCAGCAGCAGCTCTGGCAGCACGCCTCCTTCTGCGAGCAGCCCTCCTCCTTCTGCGAGCAGCTCTTCTCTGGCGTCTCTGCATACGTTGCATTCTGCGTCTCATGCGATTTATCGTAGCTTGAGCGCTACTGGTCGTTGCATCCGTATTAATGCTGGGCGACGCTGTTGTATCTCTTAAAGGATCGGGCACTGCTGTATCATCAGTTGCAGCGGCAGTCGCTGGTGTCTCTGTTGTAACGAGGCCGTCAGAGTCCTCAGTGCTGCCAGTTTCGTCAGTTTCTTCATTTCCGTCAGGTTCTTCATTTTCGCCATTTTCAGGTCCGTCAGTTTCGTCAGTTTCGTCAGTTTCGTCAGTTTCGTCAGTTCCGCCAGTGTTTTCGCCTTCTTCGCAATTGCTGCTAATAATGCAAATGGCCAAAATGGACACGCCAAGAATCACCGTTTGAATTCTCATCTCGATGCCAAAAAATGATTTGGATTGAATGTCGTCGCTTCGACAGCCCCTTTTATAGCGATTTTGTACCGCTGCTGTTTACTTTTTTTTTTTAATTTATTTATAAAGCTGTGACAACAAGCAATAAGAAACAACTAACGCCTGTAAGGTTTGCGTCTACGCAACATTTGAAGTCAATAATAACACATACGCAAATGTCAGTCGCATTCAAGGAGACAGATAACAGATAAAGTTCAGTCCATGTTTTCGAATCGATTTAAGATTGGTATTTTTGATCTATGGATATGATCATGATTCCGCTCAATCATTTAAGTGGTGACTTGTGGGTTTTGTGCCAACCACAATATAAAAAAAAAAATATTTTAAAATATTTTTATTAAAAATGTAATTATCAATTATTATTATAATGATTATTATTATAGTATTATATAAATCATTTTTATGATTTGTTTATAATACATCATTTATTTATTTGTTATATTTTTAACCGACTCAGACTGAGATCTATGCAAGAGTATTTAATGTATGTTTTTACTGCTTTTTCGATTAAATATTTAAACAACTGTTTTGAAATTTATATGCAGGAACGACAACTTAATTTTAAGACAAAACATTAATTGAACAGAATAGCTTAGACATTTCGACATGCTTACGTCAAAAACAAGAGAGAACTCTGAGAAAATAGGTAGCAAATAGCAGGGTGGGTCTAGCCAAGAAATTCCGTCCAAGTTTTCTTTTCAAATTGCGATAGACTTTTGTGAATTTTCGGGGTGGAAGTGGGTGTGACCGAAAAATGTTGATGGAAGATTTTCTTAGTAACCTTTCTAGTTCACCTTTCTGGTTAACCTTTCTTCTAAGTTTGGTAACTGTAGCTCTTAAATTACGGGAGAAATGGGCTTTTGGAAATTTTGGGGCGGTAGTGGGCGTGACTGAACAAATTATAGAGAAGGTTCCTTGTAATCTTCCTTCCAAGTTTGGTAACTGTAGCTGTGGAGAAGGGACTGGGCATGACCAACAACATTTTGGGGGACGATCTTAGTAATTTAACCTTCCAAGGGCGGGAGCGGTCTGAAAATGTAAATGCCAATCTTTGAAGGAGCTTACCAGCAAGTTACGTTCCAAGTTTAGTTACTCTATCTTTAAAATTGTGGGAGATTTGCGGTTTTTTCGATTTAAACTTTCCGATATATCGTCTTTGCCGATTTTGGGCGGATGTGTGGGCGTGGTCTTACAAATTTGTTATCGGTTCTTAAAGACCCGTAATATACCTACAAAATTTGACGGCTTCAACTCAAAAACTGCGGAAGATATAGCCATTTAAAATTTGTATGGGCTGGGGTGGGCATGGCATATACCGATCCTTGAAGGACAACAACCTACCAACCAAATTTGGTGACTCTTGCTTTAAAATTCCTCTCTAATTTCGAGTTTATTTGTAATTTGTCCGCATATATCCACAGACCGCTTAGACCCCAAATTATTATTGTTCTATTTGATTTTTAATGTATAGCTCTTTTCCTGGGTTTCCACAATCCTTGAAAAGAACGTTGGATCATTTCACATTTTAATAAGAAATTAGTAAATTGCTGCCTTCCGTTTAAAGTTTGCTTTTCCGCGAATGGCGCAAATTTTAGTTAAATTGCTGTTTTAGCTAAAACAATAGATTTAAACACTCGTTCATATTGTGCCAAGTCAATATTAAATATCTGATAGATTCTTTAACATGCTTTTCCTGGTTTATTTTCTAACAATGTCCGCCTGTGTGAATACGCCGATATCAGAGACTAGGAGAGCTAGAGACTTAAAATTTGGAATATAAGCTCTCGTATACCACGCGCCAATCAAGTTTATTTATTTTTTATTATTTCATCGATGCACAACGATTTTCGATAGCAATAAAATACACAATTTTAAAGGCAGAGTCTTCCAATTAATATATATAACATAGCTTGACATATTATTGATCAACTGTGTACTAAGATCGGATAAGAAACACGCGAATCATTTTGTGAATATGAAATTGAATTTTATTTTGCACTCTTTCGTTTGCAGCGTTGCAGAGCAGTTATGTCAGTGTGAGTGGCGCATTGCGGGGCATGGCGTCGCTGCAGCAGATGCATCGGACTGGCCCACACATTAAGACGCGTCCGCCGCGTCAGCCGCTGGATGGGAAACCGTTTGCCAAGGGCGTTGTGCTCAAGACGCTGATCAAGAAGCCAAAGAAACCGAATTCGGCGAATCGCAAGTGTGCCCTGGTGCGTCTGTCCACTGGCAAGGAGATGGTCGCCTATATACCCGGCATCGGGCACAATCTGCAGGAGCACAACATCGTCCTGTGTCGCGTTGGACGGCTACAGGATGTGCCCGGCGTCAAGCTGAAGGCAGTGCGCGGTGTCTACGATCTGGCGCATGTCATCAAGAAGACTCAATAATCTGCCAATCACCTACATCCACTCTATAAATAACCAAAACAAAATAAAATAACTGATACCCAATCATATTCAACTTCTTATTATTATTTGCCGTTTTATGGGAAATTATGCAGCTAAGCTGGCTTAGTTGTAAGTAAGGACACTCAACAGGTCCTTGTCGTAATCTTAAGTCAACTTGGCCAGCAGGACGCTGTTCTCAGTCTTTTTCGTCGGCTACCTGGCGAAATCATCAGTGTTAACGGCATTTTTTGCACTCTGGTCCAGCAAATCCATTTTTAGTGAAAACTGCATGCATTTTTAAATGAATTTGCACACAAATTTTATGCCAAATAATCGTTAGCTGAAATAGGCGTTAGTCCGGCAACGCCACGCCTTTCACCTCTCACCTTTTTCACCGCAATCATCTGTAATTCCAGCAGAAACAAATCAATAGTTGTTCAACAGATACATGTGTATTATTAGGAAGGAACAGCTGACATAGGCACAGCGAGAATGGCGTACATACATATCTAAAAATATGCCCACATTTACTCAGCAGATATAAGCGATTTAAATGTGCGGCGACTAAAAATAAAACAGCTGTGTAGTGCATTTAAAATGCATCAATCTGGCAGCAATGAACTCCATCCACAGCGGCTGCCCAACTGTTTACACAAATGAGCAAAGAGTTGCGCAACTGCTGTGGAGCGAGCATAAGCATAGTCGATCAGTATGGCAACGACAGCAAAATGGCGGCCGCGTGTGTAATTAATACAATGAGACAATTGTATGGGTGATATAAGTGGGAATAGCTCCGAATATGTAATATAATGATAGAAATGTCTACAAAATGGATAAGCTTTACATTAAGCTACATTTATTTGCCAAACAGAATACATAAGAACTCATTTGTCGTCGGCGCGAATCAAAGCAGAATGTTGAGCGGTTAACCGTTTGCTGGAGAGACTGACGGAGAGAGAGAGAGAGAGAGAGAGAGAAAAACAAAAAAAACCGTTCAACAAACACGTCCAACAGATCGTTTTATGTAAGCCGACTGATACGACTGACTTTGCGGTCCCACGTTAACATTTTCAGCATTGTGGTTAAAATCCTTTCGGTCGGTCAACAATTGCTAGCAAGTCGTAAGCCGTTAACCGTTAACCCAATGCCTGCCTGATTGAGACATTATGACGAAGACGGCGTCGAAGAAAGCGACAAGTTCTTCTTCTGCTACTACTGGCTGTTCTTTTTGTTTTAGCGTCATTTGCTGATTTTATGCTGAGTCAAGTTGACTAACAAATCCTTTGTCCTTAAGCGTGCATAATTTTTATCAATAAAAATACCATTGTCCACACACACCACACACACACACACACACACATATATATGTATAAGTTTCTGTGTAGTATATGCGATAAGCGCTAATCATGCTGCTGGACACGTTGCCACTTCCGTTGAACGAGGCTTTGTTTTTTCGTAATAACTGTAAAATTTGGCAAACATGACAAATGATTAGCTGGCCAACGGCCAGTCACACAGCTGGACGACAGTTAGACTGTCATCGAAATATTCACACATCCGAACAATAGTTTGAACTAGCAATTATCCTCACCACATTCCAAATAAAATGCCATGTGAGGCTGGCTTGACAAAGAAAAAGAAAATAATAATAATATAAATAATTAATGCTAGTAATGCTGATCAGGAATATATATATATATATATATATATATACATATATCTTATGGGGTCTGAAACCATATCAGTGATTGTTGATTAAACAACAATTAAAGTAATTATATGAAAAGTTGTACTTCCTATTGCTAGCGAGATAGATCAGTTAGTTAATTTTTGTTATTATATTGTGCGGCTTTTGTTTGATCAATGTTTGATAATGTGCCACTGGCGTAGACTGAGATCTGGTTAAGCAAGACTAATTAATGTATGCTTTCCCTGCTATTTCGATTAAATATTTAAACAGCTGTTTTGAAATATACAAGTAGCAATGCTCTTTTTATATACAAAACCCATTTGAGATTTGAAGATACTTCATATTCATGTTTAAGCAATTGCTTAACAAAACTCAATAGAATATCTTCGACATTTCGACACTACCATGCCAAAAGTAAAACCAGATATTGCCTCTAATAATTGTCAATAGATCACAGCTGGCAGTACATATTCTAAGACTTTCGAGCACTCGTATAGGCTCCATGTTTAGTAAGTATGTCTAAGTTTGTGGCAACAATAAAAACAATAAATGAAGTTTCTGCAGATAACGGATCTAAAGACAAACTTTATTTTTACTTTAACTCATATATATATATATATATACCGTTTAACTTGACTTGGATAGTGAATAAGTTGACTGAAGTAAAACCAGCGGCCAAGTCAAATTTGGGACACGTGCTCGACAAACGCTTGGCATGCGATCTGAACAAACTGGCGATCGTGCCGCGTCAAGCATAAAGGATTATGGCGATGAGCAAACAAAAATTTGAAAATCAAAACGATTCGCAGTTAACAGATATGTCACCAATTGATCAAGGTGGCGAATCGGATGGTATTTCAACCCTCAAAATAAGGGGTTGAAATCGAACAGAAGTGCACCAAAGATACGCAAAGAATCTCACCTGGCCATTGGAGTGTGCGCTGCACGTGGCCAAGATACGACTAAAGAGACTCAATTGAACACAAATACACACGCACACACACACGCACACACACACACACACACACACACACACACAAGTGGCTGCTGTAGGGCACACGATCGAACCTTTTGTGTGGTTAACGCCCGCCCGTTGTTTGTTGGCCATCTCTCGTCGAGATCTCTTCACATTTCAGCTGAATGCCAAGGTTTGATCTCTATTTTTTTTTTTTTTTTGTTCAGGTTTTCTTTTTTAGGGAGTACTTTGGCATTCTTTCAAGCAAATTACAAGAAAATTATGTTGTACAGTTTTACAGTGGATTATCTGGGTTGCCGCATCTTTAACACTTGTCTCCCCGGGTTATGCATCATTATTAGAATTGACAACTGTTCTTGTAAAAAAAAAAATAGAGAAAGATAGAATACAATGTACAAGGCAATTAGATCGTTCTTCTCTTGTTTGCCTCTTTTCTTTTCAACCTACTTTTCCATTCCAAATAACAATGCGTTCCCCATGGAATGGAGCTTAGTACATGAAAAGGGAAAAGGCAAAAAAAAATCAAACGCCATTTGTATTTTGAAATCAAATTTCAGTTCGTAACTCCATTTTGTGGTTTTGAGCAAGGGTTGCTCGGCAAACGAGGGGGTTGAAATTGCCGCATATGAAAAGGGGTTGCGATTTCATGCTCATCATATTCATGCAACAAATCACCCCTCAAAAAGAAATGACCACAGAGCACGTGCCTAAAATTAAGCAAAACTGTTTGACAATCTGCCTTCGGTTCCTCCACTATCAGAACAATCTTTTGGCTATACCCACATAGCAATCTATCAATGAGTTTTAACCTGAAGAGCATTTCCAGTTTGACTTGAATATCGTAAGTTAAGTTTGTTAACGATAATAGATAATAAATGAATACTCTGATAATTTCAGCAATAAAATCAGTTTGAAATTACAGTACGACTTAGTAATACAAATAATTAAAATGTGTCTGAGATCTTAAAGAAAGTTTGAATGGCTAAGAAAGTACTTAAATTGATATCATTTTGCTTTCTATAATAACTCACAAAAAAAAATCCAGCTGAATTTTAGATAATCGCCATACCTTATTATTCAATAAGTGTATTTCTAAAACATAAGGTGTTTTAAGGTGTCTCTATAGGAACCAGCGTTTTTCTACATTTACATATTTATACAATTTACAAATAGTATATCTATTTCCAGGGTATTTCTTTTCTAATGTACACACAATTTAAAGCTTGGAAAAATGTTGCATTTTCATTATATTTCACATACACAAAAACATTTTAGATATTTTATATAATTGGAATATTTTTTAGCAAATCGTTATTATTACAGTTTTACTAATCTGGTGAACATAACTTTGCGAGTGCTCGATCATTGGCTTATCAGCTAATCATCTCGATGATGCATGACCAATTTGTTGATCTGGTAATCCAAATGATCTAGTTTGATCTACATACATAGTTCGCTTGGAGGCAAAATCGCGCCCGGGGGCTTGATCAGCGATCTAGCGACCTAACCGTAAAATGTAGAGCTGATAATCTCAAGGGATATTTTTACAAGCTGACAAGCTCAAGTAATTTTTCAATCGACATACAAATTTGCCTCGGACAACGGCTCGGGAATTGGGTGGGTATTGGTAATTGAATGTCGAGCCGGTACGGCAAACGGTTACTGTTACGGTTTTCTGGTAATCTACGGATTTACGTGAAACTTTTGAAATTGCAAAAATTGTTGTTTGTGTGCCGTGCATAACAATAAATTAAAACTTGCTCTCGCATACTTTGTCCAAATATATTTGGCAATACACGAGCAAAACTGTTGGCCTAATCTTAAGTACGCGCCTGATCCAGTCCGTTCCCCTTCGACGTCTGCTGCATAATCGGAGATTAAATTAAAATGTCGCAGGCGCGCATTCATAATCGGGGCCATGAAAGACGCATAATCCCATCGTTGCTGGCCTACTAATCCTTTCGCCGTGTTGCACCAAGCACTACCTGCGCCTGCACCACCCTATGCAATACCGAAGATGACGGGTGTGGGTTGCGGGTAGCGGAGTGCGCTACAAACGAATTAACCTGATTAAAATTTGTATTTTTCCCAAATTTATGGGATTAAGTTCCGTTCAAGTTCCTTTAACTCGTTTAAGCTACCGGATTTAGTTCAAGTGCGCGACCTGGTTGACCGTACCTCTACACACATCTCGCTCTCTATTTCGCCTACGCCGTGAGCCGATTTTTATTGGGCTGGCTTAATTAGCACAATTGTTTACAAAATTTACCTTTCGTCATGCTGACAAACCTATATGCATGTCTTGATCTCCCGGACCTCGTCGTCGTGTGAAATCCTGGGCACGCACACGCCCACAGCAAACTACTCTGGGCCAAAATGGGAACGTGTGAACCGAGTACCTTGAAATTCTATTTAAAAATTAGTTTAATCCACAGCCAGCTAGAAATGAACTACTGAAATCAGGGCATCAATTTGCTGCTGCTGATCTGATCTGACCTGACCTGACCTGACCTGCTGACTGACCTACAAAACAATTCGGATCTCCCTCTCTCTCTCTCTCTCTCTCTCTGTAGGTCTTTCTTTTTCTTTCAAATGCAATTAGCTTATGCAAACATCTTGGAACCACAGAACCCGCAGCCAACACAAAAGACATTCGAGCTCTACAAAAGGTGCGCGGTTTCTTTTTTAATGACCCTATGCTGTATTTTTTATTATTCCCAGTTACATAATACTTATGTAGTTGATATATGTATTCCTAGTTATTGAATGAATACATATATATGTAATTGTAAGTGTAGGCGCTAATCTGTGCTCAAAAAGGGCATTGCCAATTGAATAATTGACTAAGTTTCGATCAACTTATGCCGGGTAGAATATTTGAAAACGGACAGTTCTACTTTTGATCAAAATGAAAAAGTTTCTTCGTAGTCTACCTTCAACATTTTTTGATTATATATGTATATAGAAGTGTCAAATCTTTAAAGATGCCCACATTATATTAAAATATATTCAGTTTCTATTGACAACAAGTTGAGACAGCTCGACTAGAAGAGCCCCGAACCCAGCTTGTAAATACAAAGTATTATTGCTGATACTAGTTTATTTTATTTCTAATCCTAATCTTTGAATTTAGAACTGAAGCGAACTTGGATATATCCCATCAAATAGAAGGCTTAAGCAGTTTAGTTCGTCTTCGATCATATATCACATAACTATATGCATATGCATGTGTGTGATAAGGCTGTACAACTGACGACGACAACAATAATAATAATAATAATAATAATAATAATAATAATAATAATTATACTAATAATAATATTATTGAGCTGGCCACAAAACACTTTCGTTGTGCAGCTGTAAATGCTTAGGAGGCAAAAGGATTCGACCACAAGTCGATTGGCGCCTGTATTATGTGGTTTCCCAAGAAGACTAAAAATACGATGTGGACAAGGACGAGGACGAGGACGAGGACGAGAACATAAACTTTGCGCTTAAGCAAATAATAACACAATACTTATTTTGACAAAAACAAACGGCGCATGCAGGCCGTAAATTTCCAATGATGGACCCTGTCTGCCTCAACATAGAAAAACAAATCGTTTTCATCGTCTGTGTGTCCAGGAGGCCAAGAAACACGTGCCCACTTAATAACTCGTTGCGCGGTACACTCAGAAAAACGAACTGAGCATTTCAATATTTTTACTTTTATTGAAACTATGAAAACTCAATCAGCTTATCTCGTCGCGAACTAAAATCTTTTGACTTTTATTTGAAGTAATCCGAATCGTTATTCTTCGATTTGGATATGAGGAAACTTGATTACTTGGAGTGAGATATTTTTAGTTGTTATATGAAGTGCTCAAGTTCTGAAATCAGGACTGATAACAGCTTGAAAATTATGAGAATGCGAACTAAAATGTTTTGATCCGAATCTTTATTCTTCGATTTGGATATGACGAATGATATGAACTCTACTAATATTCTTGTACTAATGACGTTTTTCTTTGAGTGCAGTTTCGACAAAATAGGAAATTGTTTTCATCCACATTAAAAAAAAAAAATAAGAAAACAAAATACAATAGTGACCCAAGTCAATATGCATATTTACTTATGTTTTTCTCAAATCCCTTGCCAACTCGCCTCTCATTTTCCCTACATAAAGTTGCAATATGTTGTGTATTAGTGCCGAACAGAGCCATACCCATGCCCAAACCCATTCCCAAACCCATTCCCAAACCCATTCCCAATCCCTGAGAGTCTTCATTCAGGCGCGTGCGCGAGGCATCGAATACGCCCCCTCGAGATTAATGAGGATATGTGTGTGTGTGTGTGTGTGTGCGTGTGTGTGTGTGTGTGCGTGTGTGTGTGTGTGTGGCGTTTGTTTATTCTATGCCCGAATCCGCATCTGAATCCGAATCCGAATCCTTTCACTGAACTGATCTGGACACACACACACACACACACACACACACACACACACACACACACATATGTTGTATGGTTTTCAGCTGCTGAACACACTGGACACAGCGAGCGTGGTTCATTAAGCTGCCTTCCACTTAAGCATGAGTTGGCCTTTTTTGTTCATGCGTCTCGGTCTGCTATAGACTCAACTCCATATGAGTAGCACACTATATATAGATGCGATCGGACTGCGATCGTAACGGACTTCATCAGAGTAAACAGTACATAATTTGTGATTATATTGCAGACCATTTGGAAATTAGCATTTAGTTAAACTTAGTTAACATTTTAAAATTAATATAAAAGTTCGTAGCTGTATTCGTTCCATAGCTGTAGGCAGATCGGATCACTATATCATATAGCTGAACGGTCGGTCGAAATATGAATGCTTCTCTTGTTTACCAAACTTACCCAATATGCCTGTTATTATGTTCCTCACATTTGGACAGAAAACCATTGACATCGGACAACTAAATCATATAGCTGCCATTGGAAAGACTTTTTAAAATTTAACAATTTGTCTTTAGACAAAGATTTAGCAACATCGGGCTACTATATCAAACAGCTCTCATGAGAACAATCGTTCAGTTTTAAAAATGATGAAAATTAGTTATTTGACCGTTTCATGTTATACTGGTTGCTTATAATACATAACTGTATTTGAAATTGAATAATGTCCATTATGATGCTAAACGATTTTGAAATCGATTTGCGCTTAACTACAAAAATGTATTTAGAACCATGCCTCTTTTCGCTGGCTTTGCGGAGTGTTAGGGACTCAACAATTAGTGACAGCCGATGGCTCGTGTGTCCGAAAAATAATTCCACAGCAAGTGGTCCTAAAGACCTTAAAACCCAAACCCAAGAACCCAGTACCAGTACAAATACAAATTACCAAATACCAATTTCTAGGAGCGTCTTTCTTTCCACTAATTGAGCGCCTCTCGTATGGCAGTGAACGCAACATGAAACGAACAGATTTGTTAGTTGGCAAATGCCGAATGCAAATGCCAAATGCCAAATGCAAATGGAAATTTGAAATGGAAAGTTCATTAATCAATGAAGTAGCTAAACGCTACGCCAGACCGGAACCAATGATCATTAGCAAGACGGAGGTACAGTCGTGCGTGCTTTGATGCCTGCCCTGGAGAGATCCCCGTACTAATTATCCTTGTTGACATGCTGACACAATGTACAATGGACATGGTTCGAGATCTGTTCGCCACAGTCCAATTTCTTGAATGACCGAAATAGAAACTCTTTTTTTCTCGATTTTATTTTATTTTTTTTTTGTTTTGTTTTTTGTTTTTTTTTTCTCCATCTGCTTCTTCTCTCTTGCTGGTTGAAGCAGCTGATACGCCTCACTGCTCTGTTTGGCAAACACAACGAACAAATGCCCATTGCTCTTGATAATGACAACAAGATAAGAAGGGGCAAAAGGATACGCAGGAAGTGCGGACCCAGGTCCGCCTAAAGAATGCTCAGTCTTATGTCTGATGTCCGTCATCAACCGCATCAATTCCACTTGTTTTGGCACACAACAACGACAACAACGACAACAACGACAACAACAGCAACAAAAAAAGAAATCAGCCCGCAATCGATTATCTTATAATATGTGCCTCAAAACCTCAAAGCGTTCTCGAATTTCTAGCTTATTGACAAATATGTATATTTCAATACCTTTCTCTCTCCCTCTCTCTGTCTCTCTGTCTCTCCCTCTCTGTCTCTCTGCCTCTTTGCTGTATGTTGATGCCCTTTTAAAGGCGGTAGTGCAAGAGTGTGTAATTAGCTAGAAAGCAGCATGTTCGATCTCCGAATATATATATATATACATATAGCGACTTTTAATTTGGAATATAAGTTTTCATATTCCACGAAGTGTATTTTGATAACTGTCGCCGTACCGCAAATATCGATATAAATCGATTTCTGATAGCAAGATCGTATCAGAATCGCAGATTTTGGTAACCAAAACGTATTTGGACTTTGAACAAACTGCAATCGGCTAGGATATCTGCTCGTGCAGCTATGTCGACCAGAGCTTTCTATCTTCTTCTATTGCACTTTGAACTTTGTCAAAATTTAATCGATTCTCAGTGGGAACAATCACACTTGACTATGATTACTACCGGCACAGCTTTACTTGGATTTATTTTGAGTTAACAAAAAGATGTATTTAAAGTAAGACTTTTGAGTATGTGCATATATCCTTCTGTACTTTAGATTTCTGTGATTTCTTTCTGGAATTGTCCATAAAAATATATATATCACAAAGCGGCCCACAGTGCTCTATGCTGTCTATGGAATAGCAGACATGTCTGCGCACCAAATCGATTGGCCCAAGTCCTGCTTCCTGTTTCTTTTTGGGGGTTGTGGATTTGTGTTTGTGTGTGTGTGTTTGTGTGTGTGCGTGTGTGGTTGTGGGTGTAGGCTTGAGTGTGGGGCAACCTAATTCAATGGATGTCTGTGCTATAAATGTGTCAACGCATCAAATTGATGAATGCGTTGCACGCAGACAACAAAAGGTCAACCGCAGGAAGAAGACGGAGTTGCCCAAAACCCCAATAATACAACCACAACTACAACCCCAGCCCCACAGTCACAGCCACAACCACAACTCCGCTGCGGGCCTAATGCAAGCGAGTTAAAGAGGGGTGCCAGGGTTGGGAATGGGAATGGGAATGGGAATTGACAACAATTGCTTGGGAAATTGCCAAAAGTGACCAAAACAGTGGTCAGCATTGCGCCCCTTCTAATCATGACACGGCCATCCGGTTTGTTATCATTAAGCAACAGCAGCAACCCTTTTCTCTCCTCCACCCTTCCTCCCCCCGCCCCTCGCTTTTGCCGTTTCGGGTTTTTGGATAACTGGGTCGGGGCTGCACTTGGCGAAAAAAACGCCCACTTTTGCTTTCGAAAATGTATAGTCCTGTCCCATCTAAAAAAAAAACCAGGTTTGTCAATTGAAGTTATCTGCGTTTCGTATCCGATCTTAATGAAATTTATATAGTTGGATTTGTTGATCAATCATTGATAATTTACGGATACATTATATAACAATTATTTACATATTATATTATTATATTATCGATCGATGATTATCGACATCGATGACACTACACAAACTTTATTTTCAAAAACTTTTCAGAATTCCAAATTTGGCTAAGTCGGCTCGGCTATATATATATATATACTTTATGGGATGGGAGTTGCTTCCCTCTGACTTTTAGACGTTTATTGCCCGTTCTTAATGGGTCATTTCATACAAAATTCTAGGGCACATATGTTTTTCTAAGTGTAAGCTCTCGGACTGGTTCTAATAATAATGAAAATGCCAGCGTTGTGATGCGTTGTCGCTGTCGCTGTCGCTGCCTATTTATTTATTAAATGCCCCACAACCACACACGCTAACAGAACACAAACATCGAGAGAGAGACAGAGAGAGAGAGAGAGAGAGAGAGAGATAGGGACGGAGATACACCCACAAGTGAGGGTCAGCTGGCACAGCTGTCACATTTTCACTAAGCCCCCCACCCCCCACCCCCCTTCCGCTGCCTCGTTGAACCGCTCGTCCATTCGCATATCTTTAATGAAGTTCCCAGCTGAAACTGGTTTTCGGGTTTTACACAAAATGAAGTTAAAGTGGTGGTTGTTCGGCTGCTTCTTCTTAGCGTTCGGTTTCTTGTTGTCTGCTGGAACGACGCTGATTGGTTCAGCATTTCATTTGATTGCGACTCGGCCGACTTACGATATTCCATTTACGATCAATTCGACGCAAAATGGCGCAATCATTTGGTTGTGGTTGGTGTTGCTCTGGCAAATGGTGTCGCCTCCAGCAGGCTCCAGCAACGTGGTGTAGTTTTGAGACAAATGTTTTGGAAACATTCACGAAATCCGACCATGGTCGAAACTCTTAGATCATGTTATGAAAGTCAGACTTCATTAAGGTTATTTTGTAATCCGGAAGTTTCTAAATTTAACAATAAACTAAGTATGATTGTTCCCATTCTAAAATGATTTTCAGTCCACATATTTCTGGAGCTTAATTAATTGAAGTAACATAATTAATTTATGTATTTATGTAATCTACTCAACCTGTTAAATGAGTGCAGAGCACAACTCAAAGTAAAACTTGATTGAGTACTTTGCATCTTTATTCATATCCAGTATCAAGAATGATTCAAGAATATTCCAAACAGATGTACTGCTGATGTTTATCAGTGAGAGTAGTTTCGCATACAAAGTTTTACACTCAAAGTAAGTACAAAAATTGTAGTTGATTCAAGCTTTTTTGGTTCCTTGTCAAGTAAAATAATCGGTCTACTTTACAATGTTAAGGATCTCTCATGATTATGGCGAGAAAAGCTCATTCCGAAGTACTAACAACTCGAGGCTCAACTTTGTTGTTGTTTGGCTTTGTGACGCTAATCGTGCAATAGTCAAAGAAAGAGTGACACGGAAAGAGATAGATATAGAGAGAGAGAGAGAGAGGGAGAGATGCTTAAATAAACGCCTAAGTCGGTGGACTAAGGCAGATTTGGATTCTGTGGATCGCCACGCACTTGTCCAGAGATTACTGCGCGGCATCTTCACGTAATATTATGCGAGATTAACTTGTCGCCCAGGCGAAAGTCGTTCCTAGAGCTCCGAGCCAAAAACGTTGGATAAATATTTGTATTGGACTTGCTTCCACGAACTTGGTCGCTGAGCAGCAGGAAGCCAACTGGCCGAATATTTATTATCAAATGATATTTCTACTTCTTCTTGGCTTTCTTTTTTCGTGCATATTATTTTGCAAAGAATTTTGGTGCGAACAATGCTCAAGAGTTGTTTTGATACCGACGCACACTTGGCCACCTACAAAACTCGAGTGACAAAAGGCTTAAACCGCTTTAAGACAGTTTAATCTGATGGATTTCAGTTACACGGCTAGAGCACCGTTTTAAGTTTCATGGGAAAAAGAAAAGAAAATGGAATGAAGACGATGCGAAAACGGAACGGAACTCGGAACGGAACTCAATTCGACTTGGACAAAAGGCAAGGCGGCTTTAGAGGGTTAAATGCTCATATTACGACCAAATGCTGGCGAAGAGTCAGCCCAAAATAATGTTCAACAAAAAGAGTTATGCGGAACGGTAAACGGTCTGCGGTGAAGGGTCTACGGAATCCGGACTTAACATTTTAGCCCTATTCCTTATTCACAACTTTGCCGATTCTATCGCAGCTCTTCCGCATAAGATGGAGATCGTGCGAATTGACAATTGACACAATTACCGCAAAAAAAAAAAAAAAATAGACTAAAAGGCTAAAAGGACAGCAAAGGGCTCGCAATGTCGCACGGTTAGCCGCTTCTCATTTTGACAGCAATTGTTTTGGGCCAACAACAAAAAGGCACTCACAAACTGTAAAAGTCTAAAAGTGTCCAAGTACACTCTGAGAAAAACGTTTAAAACATGCTTAATTTTTAATTTAAAAATATTAAACTTAAGTTGACTTATTTCGTGTCATCTTTGATATCAAATTAGACTTTTAAGTAATTAAGTTTTTGACTAAAGAAGCACATCTTCTCAAACCAAGGCAGCAACAGTCTTGAACAATAAAAAATGAAAAACAAATAAATAAAAAAAACTTTAAACGCTTCACTTTTTAATTTGAAAATCTTAATTCAATACAAGTATATATTGAAGTAAGTTTTAAATTGACATTGGTCGGATTTCGAACACATTTTTGCTGCAAGTACTAACTATGTTATTTTTCTCCGAGTGTAGATGCCGGCTTATGCTCCTTTTTGTAACGGGGTTTTGAAGGCGGATTTGCGTTGACAACAATGCGCTGTGAAAGGTGTTAAAGGTTTTTGCTGAACCGCTTCTTGATCGATAGATGGACCTAGAAAATGTATTCCGTTTCAATATTTCGTACGCTTCATAAAACTACTCAATATAACTCTTTACATACCCATGGGCCTTGATTTGATTAACTCACTCTCACTCTCCCTCGCTCCCTCTCTCTCTCTCTCGCGCTCTCGCGCTCTTCGTGTCTCTTAGTTTTCTTTTATCTATGGTGCTGTGTGGCTAACGGTTTATGTCTTTATGACAATGGCTGCTGGCAGCTAATCAACGCCAAAATGCATAAAATTAAGTGAGCTCTATGGAAATAAAAAGGGCTGCCACAACGGGGCATTATGAAAGGGTCTGAGCATTATGTGAGGGTGGGAGGGGGAGAGGTAGGGGGAAGATGAGGGGCACTACTGACACTCTTTTTGACATGCGTCTGTCTGTCCTGTATCTGTGTATCTGTGTCTGTGTGTGTTGAGTTATTATTATTATTTGATTTTGGGCCGTTACAGTTGCAATTGCAATTGTAATATGTGCACACACATACACATATACAACTATAGGCATAGCTGTATAACTGTACCCTCGCATCCCACACTTGCATGTCTCTCTCTCTCTCTCTCGCTCTCTCTCTCTGTGTGTATTGCTGCGTGTATTGCGTTCGAAGGGTTCTCACACATTTGGCCAGCGAGACAATGCCGTTAAACGTTGACAGTTCATCAAAACGAATGATGCATGCAAAATGAACGTTTGCTCTCATCCAAATCCAACTGTAAATGCGCTACAATGTGCGGCACTTTAGCACTCTCAGGACTACTTAACGGTAGTGCAATAGATGTCTCCATATATGGTTGTAATTAATTTTATTAATTAGGATCTAGTTTCTTAACCTCAACCTATATATATATATATATATCCTTTTCTTTGTCTATATTGTGTATCCGTTATTAAGAATATGGTTTATCTCAACTGTTGATTAACTAGTTTTAACTGTTTTATTTCTTAACCATAACTGTTATAGCAACTAATTGACTGAAATCACAGCTCATACAATGTGAGAAGCTTGCTTTAAGGACTAAGTAATGGCATTTCTTCATTCTTTTTAATCAGCAATAGATTTGTACTGAGTGTAGCGCAATCGACAGTCGTCTAAGCCGTACCAGGGCTCATTTTCCACTCGTTTTCCTTCCGTTCGTCTTTGACTTTGTCTTTGATGCACCATGAAATGTTGCATTTGTTGCACTCAGTTAAATTTTTCTGCTGTTCATCATTTCCAACAATTTTGTGCGAATGGGCGTTGACACACACAAACTGCTACTCCTACGCATAGTATTCCTTGGTCCTTGGTCCTTGGACGTCGGCCCTTGGCCCTTGGTCCCGAGGCGTCGCCGTTTGCAAACAAGGACTACAATGCGACTGGCGTAAGGAAGTAGCTAGTTAGCTGTGCCCATTTAAATAATACTTCACCTATTCAGGTCCTTGTCCAACATATTTCGAAATTACTTCCACATTTCGGGTGGCCCATTTACGCATCGATCATCATTATGCTCGTCCCGTTTTAATCAAATGTCGATTCAATTGATATCTTTCATATTTTTCTGATTATCAATAAAATTGAATTTGAAACAATATTTGCCCAGTTTGAGTTGCTTTGTTAAAAAATAAAATGCAGTATTTCTATTTATCATTATCAACAAATAAATGAATTTATACAGAGTAAATTGGAAAGTTAATTGAGATAATATTTGTATATATTTTATTGTGAGAAAATAAATATTTAATTGTTGGAGTCATTTTTGTTTGATAAAGAGTCAAAGTCTCTACGAAATTGTACAACTTTTTCTAGTTTCTCTAGGAGACATTTGGTCTTCCCTCTGTTTCTGCAATAGTTTATTTCTTTGTGTCTGTCCTTTGAGAAATATTTAAAAATGTTTAGAAATCCAATGTATTCATTGCTTATAAAACAAAATGTGTTCTTTTCAAGTTCCAAGCGTTGAGCTATCAGATTGGTGTCTAGAGTCTAGACCCAACCAATTAGCATTGATTTTGTGGCCGAGCCACAAATGACATTTACTGGGGTAATCAAAACCTTGGCATTTTGTCATTGTAATGCAATACTTTAGCTCGTCGACCATTCGGCCAGATCTATAGATCTATAGAGGCCATCCAGCTAACCAGCTAGCGAGCTGGCCAGCTATCTATATATATCTACAGCGATCCAATGCTCGCTTATGAATGAACCAAAAGTGGATTTCGAGTCCTTGTCTGTCCTCTCAATTAATGAAATGCCATAATTGAGCACCATTTGGCTGCTTGGGAGGATTATGCATACTGCATACTGGATATGACTGCTGACTGCCATAATTGCTATTGGCGAAGGGCCAAATGTTCAAGTATAGGATAACAATTACCTAAAGGATTTACTTGACCAGAGAACGGAAGCTAGAACGCTATTTCTACCGTACTTAACTTGTGTCTTTTTCATCTATCTTTTTTTTTTTTCTTTTTTTTTTTGGTTTTGTTTTTTGTTTTTGTTGCTCATCCCATTCTTATTATTTTGCCATTTTTGAGATACTTCCGTGACGGAAGTGTGTTTGGACCATGTTCTTATATCTGCATCGCTCTATCTGCACCTTTCTTGTCCGGTCTGCGATGGCCATTATCCTGCTGCAAGTGTCCTGTCTGTCCATCTGTCCAACTGTCAGTTTGTGCATTTTGCATATGAAAACAAACAAGTGAACGGCTGCAAAAAACTCAACAAAAAAATTTGTCTAGCATTTTGGGCCCGGTTAGTCTTTTACCAACAACAACAGCAAACAGCAACAAGAGCGCTTTTGTTGCCTCGTCAAGCGGCACACGTGTAATCCTTGAACACTTCCTAAACACTAGACAGTAGACAGTAGACACAAGACATAATATTAATCGAGGCACCTGTAGCTCTTCCTCTTGATCTCTATATCCCTATCTCTATCTCTCTCGCTCCTGCTCTCTTGAAATTACTTCCTCATTAGCCTGAGGAGGCACCTTCAGCACATTTGCTTGATAGGCTTATGAAACCAATGCATGTCTACAACATTGAATAAACAGAATTCATAAGTCCCCCTTCTCGAAGAACTCGAGAATAAACACTCAACCTCTTTTCAATAACCGAGGTATTTGGATCATGTTTTGATCTCTAGATTAAACGCGATTCTGGCGTAGGATGGTTGTAGGATTAATTCCACAGTCAGCTTTATGAAAAGTTATTCAAAAGTTTTCGAAAACCAGAGCTTTTTAATCATTTGTTATATAAGATTCGATATCCATTTGGTAATAAAAAGAAACGCTGTTTTGTTATGGATGTAGATGTAGTTGCTAAGATGAATATAATAACATTGATTAAAATCTGTCTGAAGATTATCAGAATAGGCGGCTTATGTGTAGCAAAAGTACTTGGCTCCTATTTTCAAGGGGCCCTATTGACAGAACCTTCTATTCTATTCTACAGTTCCACCAATCGCACAAGTTGTACTTGTGTTAAATAAGGTTCTGAAATAGTTTCGAGCACTTTTCAGGTACTACTTTCGGGACAAGATATGATGTGGCTATACAAGACCTGGTAGTATAATAAGTCAACCCATTTCCAACGATTTGGCCAGGGCACACTACTTACAGCATAAAGTACTATAAAAGATTAAACTATAAACGCAAAAAGCCAAGGAGTTGAAGCGGATTCTGCGAAGTCTGTAACCGTATGTAGCAGCAGCAATGCCAGGACTAGGAATAGCACCAATAACCGATACCCCCTTTTAGTCAATTAGTCGCTGATTTTCTTTTGTGACCTTTTTTTTGTGCTTTTTTTTTTTGGTGAAATTATAAAAACGCTTTCACAATGAAACCAGGCACAGGGCACCGGGCAAACCCTTTGCTTTATCGCCACTACCAGCGTTTTACGAGGTGCTTACCAACAGAAAAATGAAATATATATACATATAAATATATATATTCCATCGATTTCGACCTGAGCGTTTTACTTTTTTCCACCGAAGAGTCCATTATGCAATAAAAAAAAAACCAAATGAGCAATAGAGGCTAATGCTTTACGAAATATGTATAGCAACCCGTTCGGAGCGCCTTACCTGCCGTTACCTTTTGGCCTTTGTTAGTTTGTTTTTTTATTTGCAGCTAGCATAAAAAACACGCTCAAGGACGCGCCGGGTAAAGGATTGCACAAATATTGCATCTTTGTTTGCCGCGGCCAGAAAACGGCAACCAACCCATTGTATTACGAGTAACAACTTCCATTGCTTTACGACATATGTATGCTTCTCCGATTCTTTTTTTTTTACGGTACGGTACGGTACGGTTCGGTGCGGCTGGGTGCAGCCAAGTAAGGTTTCGGTTTTTTACTGCGAATTTGGCAACTCTTTGGCAAGGAACGCGACTTTTTATGGTCAGCAGGTAAATCAACAACTCAATGACTACTTTCTTCCCTCCCCTATATATGTGTGTGTATATAAATTTTGTGTGTGTGGGTGATGTGTTTTAGTTTTATCCACCATTTTTACGGTAGGATTAGAGTTGGCTTAACATAAGATCGCGGTTTTTTTTTAGAGATTATTAAAATTGATGTTTTACGAATGATCGATGGTACTTTACGTAAATGTGAATGAGCTACACTATTACATATGAATGTCAATAAAAAGGGGCCTATAAAATAAAATATAAATAATTATACTAGCGAAAAATCGCCTTCCTTTTTTCCGATTGAATTCAGAGATCGAAAGATCGTTGTAAGCTATGCAGCAATAAATATTCAAATTTATTAAAACGTAAATCATTTTTGCAGCAAATTATGTAGAAAATATACTTTTCAATTACTGAGTACAAATATTCAGATTCATATATGCCTGATCAGTATTAACAGTCCGGATGAACTCTGAGAGAGCTTGGAGATCCTCAGAACTGCGACAGCAAATTTGGTATTTGGTTTTTGGTAGTCAACACTACCCAACAAATTTCACAACATTCATGATTTTACTGGCTAGATTATATATGCATATATATTGTATACAATCTTTTTTCTATTTACACACTTGAGGCTGGTTGGTCACTTCCGCTTTGTCGCGACATTGTATATATATTTTTTTTTGTGCCAGGCAAATTCTTAATCCCAAAATCAACCTTCATGGCAAAGAACACCGTTACGGGGCAGACAGTTAAGTAAAGTTAAACAAAGGTTTAGGCCGTATATTTTCGCTATCCCACGCTCATGGCGCGACCAGAGTACACTACAAAAAAATAAGATATGGAAGAATATAATCTATTTATTTATAGCTTTAAAATTCTCTCTGTCTCGCTCTGGCAAATAGAAATGTAAACCCATCAGAAACTTTCTTTGTGTTAGTCAAAAAATTGTCGTTGTTTGGTCTGACTTCTGAAAAACTCCAGGACATGTATGTCCTTGTTTTGTTAAGTGTAGAGCTCTCAGCTCTCAGAGGTTGCAAGTAAAGTAAACATGAGTGCCTAAAACATAAATATGCGGACACTTGTTAGGCAGCATGAATTAAAACCCACCAAAAGCGAGGCAAAAACTCTTGGACTTGGACTTGGCCTTGTCAGGAAGTTGAATGCTTCCAGGAATGTATTGTGGACCGCAGCAGGATCACAGAAACACAGAATCAGAGAATCAGAGAATCAGCTTCCCGGCAGCCTGGTTAAAAGGATGCGCTAACTCGCGAACTGGCGAGAAAAGGCTCGCCAACCTAATTTTCATAATTTGTCACGCACAATCACTTTGTGTAAGATGTGCATAAAATTCGCAAACAGACACACACACACACACACACACACACACACACAATGAAGCCTGGGCTGGTCAGAAAAGGATTTTGCAAAAGACAAAAGCGCAAACAAACGGATTTAACTATTCGTAACCCTTGGCCTTAGTACCCTATCTCTAGCCAGCTCTGTGCCTCTCTCCCTCTCTCTCTATCTACGTCTCTCTCTCTCTCTCTTGCCCTCTCTCTCTTGCCCTCTCTCTCTTGCCCTCTCTCTCTTGCCCTCTTTCTACATCTATATTTCTCGATACTGTGACGGATGTTCTAAGTCAATTGTTTCTAGAACTAAGCTAAGAACTATAAATATCTCATTTTCTGTAGTCTTTCCCCTTTTGAATCTCTAAAATCAACAGCTCTTCAAAGAAGAGCAAATAAAATGATTTTTAACCTTTTTGATATTTTTTTTTATTGTTTTTAAAATATTTGACTTGTTTTCTGATATTTTTTGATTTAGTTCAACTTATGCTTAAAATTGTTTTCAAAGAACTGTCTTTAGCTTGAATCGTATTTAAGCAGAAGTTAAACTATATTTATCGAATATTTATATATACCAACCAATATAATAAAACATCGAAATCGTTAAAAAAAATATGTTAAGCATTGAAATAAATTCAATAAAGAAATGTATGGGTTTCATGTATTATATAACAAGACTTTGAAGTTTGTGAATGGAAATCAGCACTGAAATTCAACAAATCCAAATTCTAAATCTACATAGATGAGTATTATTATCAGACCAGTGAGAGCTGGACTGAATACTGAATACCGTATATTAATAATTAAAAGCAAACCATTCTTATATAAAAAGAAAACCCAATTTTCACTCACCTTTTTTTGCACAAATTAGCTCTAGGAACAACCAAGAATTTTAAGCCCATTTTCCAAAAAATAAAGGGAAAAACGCCAAGTTACTTGTAGAAATTTGTAAAAAAAAAAAAAGAAAAAAAAAAAACAATGTAAGAAATAAACCCAAAAATTTACGCATAAAACTAATGCAAAAAAAAAAAATAGGGAAATGGAAATGAGAGGAAAAATGAAAATGAGAAACGGGTCAAGCGATTGCGAATGTGACTAAAGCAAGCGAAACACCCTCGTAAAACCCTTTGATGTACACACATACACTGAGTGAGAGCGAAACAGTAAGAGAGAGAGAGAGAGAGAGAGTGGGTGAGAGAGGGAGACGGTGACAGAGAGAGAGAGAGGGAGGAAGAGTGTGTGTGTGTGTGTGCAACTAACCCCTTTGCTGTTGAGAACTGCTACCTGTGTGCCCGCACCAACACCCGCACCAGTACCCTCTCTTTTGTTGCTGCTGCCGCCATTGCATTGTCCATTGTTGGGAGGGGTGCGGGAATGGAATGAATGAAGCATGCGTCGGCGTATAAAAGGCCGTCGAACTGTGTTGTTGAAATCAGTCAACGTTCGACAACGTCAGCGACAAGACAACACTTTGCGTTGATTTTTGAGTAACGCTCTTTGGATTAAACAACAAATAAGAATAACAGCAGCAAAAACGCCAGCAACATGTTGATGCACGAGAAACTCATAAGTGGACAGTTCTTTGATTTGAAGACGGGTAAGTTGAGCCACGCCCCCGCACTGCAAAGTGAACGCCTCTTTTTAACACACACACTCTCTCTCTCTCTCTGCTCTCATTGATTGTCTCTGTAGATCGCAAGCCGCTGCTGCATCATCATCATCATCATCACCATCATCAGCAGCATCAGCAGCAGCAGCAGCAACAGCAGCAGCAGCAGCAATATCAGCTCCAGCAGCAGCAACATCATTTACACCAACATCAGCAACAGCAGCAGCAACAGCATTTATCGCTGCCCAAAATGGATTTGTATGCGGCCTATGCCTATCAGCAACAGTTGCTATCGCTCAGTCAACAACAACAGCAGCAGCAGCAGCAGCAATCCGTTGCTGCCGCCGCTGAGGTGCTGGATTTATCGCGTCGCTGTGACAGTGTGGAAACGCCAAGGAAGACGCCCTCGCCCTATCAGACCAATTACAGTTATGGCAGCGGCTCACCCGCCGCCTCCCCAACAGCAACAATACCCAGCAATCTGCTCTACTCTGCACAAGCAGCAGTAGCTGCACAGCAGCAGCAGCAACAGCAGCAACATCAACAGCAACAACAGCAGCAGCAACTGGCAACGCTTTATCCAGCGCTGTATTACGGCGCCAACATTAAACAGGAGCACACAGCAGCAATCAAGTCCAACAACTGCCACAGCAGCAGCAACAGTACTGCCAGCTTGCTGCAATCGTTTGCCGCTGCCTCAGCAGCAGCTGCTGCCGCTGCTGCAATCTCATCGCGACCCGCTAGCAATGCCAGCACCATGCAAATTGATGTGCTTGAGGCGCCACAATCGCCACCACCAACAACAGCAACAGCAGCAGCAGCAGCAGTCGCTGCAACAACGGCAACAACAACAGTCGGCAATAAGAGCAACAACAATTGCCACAACACCACGCCCACCAGCAGTACAGCAGCAAAAGCAGCAGCAGCAACAGCAGCTGGCACACAACTCAGCACATCCGATGCGATGAAGCAAACGCGTCCGTTTAAGGCCTTTCCACGTGACCCACTTGTGATTGCAGCGAATTTCGCCGCAACTGATGTTCTGCTGGATAATCCGCGGGTGGAACGTTATACGGAATACCGGAAGCGTGTACTCGAGCAAATACGCAATTCGAATGGCGGTTCACGCACTGTAACGAATCCGAAAATGCGGCGCACTAACTCGAGGAGCGGCAGCGTTAACGAGGGCAGCTCCTCGACAAACAACAGCGAGAGCGAAGATCGCGCCGATCGCGCCGAGGAGTCCAGCGATTGCGATTCACAGGCCGGTAACTACGACAAGTTGACAGGAGCGGTACAGGCTGGCGTTGGAGGTGCCCATGCTGCTGCTGCTGCAGCTGCTAGCCAAGTCAAAGATGCCGCCTACTATGAGCGACGGCGCAAGAATAATGCTGCTGCGAAAAAATCGCGGGATCGTCGTCGCATCAAGGAGGATGAGATCGCTATAAGGGCCGCGTATCTGGAGCGTCAGAATATTGAGTTGTTGTGCCAAATTGATGCGCTAAAGGCGCAGCTGGCTGCCTTCACAGCAAAAGTAACTGTTTAGGCAACGATAAAAGTGCTCGAGTATATCGATAACCGATTGGCATCGATTGTTGCGTTGAACGCCCGCAAATTTCTTTCAGATTCTTTTCAATTCTTTCTTTTTGATGAGGAGGGGCAGCTTATCTGTGAATACTTTCAATCTGTTTCTCTTAAACACACGCACTCACACACTCTCACAAACACACACACACACACACACACACACACCTACACACCTACACTCTATGTTAAGAATATTTTTTTCTTTTTTTTTTTACAAGTATTTTAAGTACTTTGAAGTTAAGATGTACAACGCCGCGTATACGTAATATACGTTATTTGTAGTAAAATGTAGTCTTAAGCGCGATTCTCGCACAAATCTCACCAGTTAATTAATATGTATACCTATATAATTACTTGCACGTAAGCGACATATTCTTTTCATATCTATAAGTGTAATAATAAAACAAAATTACAACTAAATGCTGCATTTCACTTGTGTCACACATATCCCAGATGCCGTCATTAAAAAAGGATTTTCAGTGTGCCCCTAAAAGTAGGCCGCAATTTTTGCCGATACCGTTTTTATGCCATAACTCAACCATATCCTTAATCACACGCGACAGGACTATCGACTCGCATTACCGGATTTCGCGCATTCAAAAACAAAATGCCATTTAATAACACAACGGGTTAAGTTCGAATTTATGAGTAAAATAACAAAAATCCGTAGTAATTAAGTTTTGATTAGTTTGAGTGCAACAATCTAACGATTTTGAGTTACACAAAAAATCAAAAACATATTTTCTAAGCGAAGTGTTTTTTTTTTCTCCATTAAATATGCGTTTTACTAGTGTTGAGTGTGTGTGTGTGTGTGTGTGCGTGTGTGTGTGTGTGCTACACCTTATGCACAATACGTCACACATGTATATTTGTCCACTCTCTAATTGCATGTACGTAAATATGTATTCCTATGTATGTATGTATGTGGTAAATGTGGTTACTAATCGTAGTCGTAATTACTTAGAACATTGCTTATGTTTAAGAATTGTTTTCGTTGATTTGTTGTTGATGTTGAGCTTGGTTGTTGGTTGTTGGTTGTTGTTGTTGATCGTCTAATAGGTGTTATGATTATTATTGTATTTAGTTGCTGTTGAATTGTCAGCCTTGCCATGCTGTTGTCGCCGCTCATCGTCTTTTCCTTGTAGTTTTTGATTTTGCTGTCGGTTTTTGTTGCTGGTGTTGTTTTTCTCTATGTTGTGGTTCATCGCGATGCTTTTCTTGTTGTTGTTGTTGTTTAATTCCTTCGGTATCAAAGTATAAAAACAGATTGGTCACAAAAATCGTTTATTCAGGTATAAGTAAATATATTTATTATTTATTTTTTATTATTTAAGGCACTTGAGATTTTCCTCATTAAAGTGAAAATAAAATTATTTAAGTTTTTTTTGTTCCACAAAAGATTGCTTTTTTAAATTTAAATTTGTAACAATAACATTTTTATTAATTCTCCTTTTTTTTAAGGTGTGAAATTTGATTAAAAACAGTGCTAATATGAAAGGTGTTACACAAACAAAAACAATAGAACAACCCTGCTCTAAAAGCGCCATCTATCTTTCAATTACTCGCTGGGTCGCTGTCTCCCCATGGCATCTCTGTCTAATCCGTAAATATCGCTTGCTTGTTATTCGTTTATTTTCCCCATATGTGTATATATTTTTCGTTACACATTTATATATATATATATATATATATATATATATATTATATATATATATATATATGTAAAAAAGAAATATACAATCAAAAACAACGGCGTCCTAACCTGTTTCAGTGTCACTCGAGTCAGTCGAGCTGCTATCACTGGAACTCGACGACGATGAATCGCTGGAACTTGAACTGGACGACAGAGGATTCGCTGGCTGCACAGGCTGCACTTTGCTCGATGTTTTGCGATCTGCAAGAGAAGCAAGAGTATAACATTATTACATTATTGTTATTATTACTAGTACACTTGTATCACAACCCTCATCCCGACCAGAGTTTTTTATGCTATTGTTGCTATGGTTGTTGATGTGGTCTCAAGGTTTAGTTATACACTTACAATATGGCTTACGTGTTTTTTTTGCCAAACACGACGTCACATAGCGTCTTATCGCGCTCAGCGTCTCCGGCTTTAGCGTAGCAATGTCAAGCTGCGTCTCATCCGTAACCGAGTTGCTCAGAGTTGGGTCCCGATTCTGAGCGATGAACCCCACACATCGCTTTTGCTGAACTGTGTGTCACACGACGTCAACGACATCGATTGCCGAGCAGAATGAAGCGGAGCAGAGAATGAGAATGAGAAGGAGCAGGAGGAGTCAATATATTTTCCTGACGGAAATTCAACATTATCTTATGCTAAACATGACCACATTTGGACATGGCCAAAGACACATTGATTGGTCGATTGGTCGATGAGGAAGGAGATGGCATTGGATGGATTGTGTTAAAGGGCAAAGGGAAGCGCCTTTGACCCCTTCATTCTTGGTCAGCAGCAGGTACAGTGAAACATTTGGAATAACAGTTCGCGCCTACCACAGATACTACGCAGATCAAGATTCGCGATCGATTCCCAGTAGTAAAAACAGACACAATTTGAATATATCCTGGAATTAATTAATCATTATATATATATATGTTATGTTTATGCACACTCTCAGATAACCATCCGGGTCTGGGTAATCGGACAAATTCTAGAGTTGTCCCCTTGGGTTTGAGTGCATACAGTAAGCCACCATCATCTCCCTATCTCATCGACAAATTGAGGAGGCTTTTGCCTATGTTCAAATAAGACTATGTTGAATTTCTGTCATTTCACGTCAAACTTGTGGACATTTTCAACAGAGCAACTCTAAAATCACTTCCAACTGATGGTAAGTGCATGTGCATGGGTGTCTAGATTAGAAGATGCGTACGCCTCTCACCTGGCAACTTATTAATGTCGGCACTTAGCTGTTCCTTCTCATGGTTGGACATGGGCTTAACTGGGCCCTTCTTCTCGGAGCGACCAGCTCCAGCACGGGCGTTGCTGGCATTGTTGCCATTGTTGTTTTTGGTGCGTTTGGCATTTGTGGTGCCACCACCAGTTGTGGCAGCCGCTGTTGCATTTGCAGCGATGGCCGCTGCATTCGCAGCATTGGTATTGACGTTCGCATTGCCCTTGCCTCCACGCTGTCCCTCGCTGTTGGCAGCGTTGCTGGTGCCACCAGAGCCGCCAGCTCTGGCCACAGCACCAGCTGCGAGGGAGCTCGCCAGGACATTAGCGGGCGCTTTACCACCGCCAGCTGAAATACCCACGCCCGGATTAACGCCTGCATAACCGCCGGCACCCGCTCTTCCTCTTCCTCTTCCCACGCCACTGCCAACGACTCCAATGCCCGCTCCGCCCATCATCTGGTTCCTAACCAGGGCCATTTGGTGAACATGCTGCAGTGTCGCCGCCCCGTTTGTCGGTGCACCGTTCGAAACGACGCCACTGGCACCCGTCAAATGGGGACTGGCTGCACTTGTTGCCGTGCTTTGGGCTGTACCGTGGGAGGAATTGATCTTGCTTTTCTCTTTGAGCTTTCGCCTGGCTTTCTTTTTGGCGGAAGCCTCCTCGACCTTTTCACATATCTGCTGCTGCAGTCCGAGCACTTGAGACTCAAGCGATTTCAGCACGGATTTGGATTCCTCGTCCGAAGTGGATTCATTTTCGGTATCGCTCGAATCACTGGATAAATTTAGATAATTAAGGGCAGCATTCCTGAGTCCCTCATCGGCAAGAGAAAGTACAGGCTTGAGGAAGGGCCAGGCGCTGTCCGAGTGTTTCTTGGAGATCAGCTCTTTGAGCATCTCCTTGCATGACTTCAGTGAACTCAAAAGTTCCTTTTTGGATTGGGGCATGGACCCGCCCACATTAATGGCGCCGGCAACAAGACCTGGCATACCGGCGCCACTCAATGGTGAATTCGGAGACCCTCCCGAGCCCTGCAAAGTAAAAATAATAATAAAAAAAAAGCGATAAAGGAGCAACTCTTACAGATTGGCTCAGATTTGGATCTTATCTTCCTGGCAATTACCTGACGACTCGATTCCTGCCTCGTCGCTTTTTTGGCCACCTTGGCCATGGAGCCGCAAGGCGATTCATCCTTCTTCGCCGCCGCAGATGCTGCTCTTTTGGGGGCGGTCGGTGCGCGTTGATTTTTGTTGACCCCCTTGACCGCGATGGACCCCAGTTCGAGCTCCTCCTTGGGCATGCCTTTGATTTTCTGCAGAAAGACCTTCTCGAGCTCATTGGCCATAACGATAACATCCTCGTCGCGCTTATTGTAGAGGGAGCAATTGGTGAACATCAAGTTTATATCGTCGACAGCCTCCTTGGCGGACCAATAGTAATTTTTTGCCAATCGCTGCTTAACCGTACCCAAGTCCATTGGCTGTTTAATGATATCATGGTAGTCGGGCAGGTTTTGTTTTTTCGCATTGACCGGCCGCTGGAAGGGCCACGCATAAGTATGATTCCACAAGAACTTCATAACCGTTTTTGAGATATATTCCAGTTGATTTGTACGGCGTCCCGGTCGATCCAGGGACGGCACAGTCGGTGGCTGGACGACGCCATTGACTGGCGTCACACATGGCTCATGACGTGGCGGTGGTTCGTTGGACGCCATTGTTCTCTTGTCCTATATTATATGGAGATATATGGATATATATATTTATATACACATATATATACATCAAACAATTTTTTGATGCTTTTGGAGCTTATTCTGCCCCCAAAAGAAACCAAAGCAAACCACAAACCAATGTTTCGCAATGTTTGATTTACCATTTATCAGTTGCTGCCTTTTCTCTTCTGCTTAATACAATTATATAATGTTATATGTTTTTGCTCTTGAGACTGCAACACAGAACAGAAGTCAGCAAAAAAGAAAATCCGCTCACAGGCAAATAATTTGTATCAATTGACAATTGTGGCAAGTAGATGACAAGTAGATGACAATTAAGAGAAATGTCTCTGCTAACATTCACAGCAGTCGCAGATCAAATGACATTTTGGAATTTTAAAAAATCTGCAGGCTTATTTGACATCGCTGTCAATATCCAATATAAACATGAATGTAAATGTGAACAAGACTTTTCAGTTTTGCTTATTGATTATCGATAAGTCGAGTCGAAGAAGCTTTTTGGCAAGATCTTGGGATATATAGTTCCTGGTTACCCACAAAAATGATCTAATGTCTGGTGGACTGGTGAACTGGTGAATGAAGTGAACTTCATAATGCACAGTAACATTTTCGAGTGTTTAGATCCTTAGATGACTTCATAGTCCTTGAAGTCATCAGTTCGTTTGTTTCCTCTGAGTCCTGCAGGTATCTGGCTTTGTCCTCTTCACGATATTCCTGCTCCTGCTCAGCGTAAATACAAAAACTCACACATATAATTTTTTATCAATTTTTTTTAAGTTTTTTTATTTTGTTTGTTTGCCGTCGACTGCAAAATTATTATATAAGCAAAATATAATTGCATTTTTCTGTTCTGGTTGTTGTTGCATGTTAAAGTCATCAACTTTAAATTAGTTAACAAATGTATGCAAAAAAAGAAAAAAAAGATTTGTTTTTAATCTAAGCTTATCGGCTACAAATCAATAATCAATATTAAAATATATTTATATCAATAATAATAAATTGAATTTTTTTTTATTAATTTATGAGAAAAAAGTGTGCAAATAATTTTGTTTTCAAAGGAAATTCGCCTTTTATACAAAGTGTTGGTTGTCTGTCTGTTGTTGTTGTTTTGTTGTTGTTGTTTTGTTGTTGTTGTTTTGTTGTTGATGTTGGTTGCTGGTTGCTGGTTGTTGTTGTTGATTGTCTAATAGGTGCTATGATTATTATTGCCTTTCCATGCTGTTGTCAATGCTCATCTTTCCTTTTAGTTCTTGTTGCTGCTGTTGCGATGCTTTGTGCCTGTGGAAGGACGACATTGCCGTCGTGGCCTTACCTACAGTGTCCTCTCAAGGGCAGCCATCGCTCCACATGTTATTGTCAATTCGTGTAGCCATCTGCATACAAATTTGAGAAGTTAGTAATTGAATATAAATATAATTGAATAGTAATCAATTTCAATCGAAAGCTTGATGAGCGATCAATGTGTTTGTGTTGTAGTCCACTCAAATTGACAACTTGGAACGAACAGTTAATATTAACAACAATAATATTATTAAATTGAACATTGAATCTGTATTAATTATTAGATATTGTTGAGGAGTATTTACCGCCTCGCGTCTGCGTCTCTCTTGTTCAAGACGTCGTTGCTCCGCACGCTTGGGCGATACTTGCACTGACGAACTCTGGCCCTGACCCGGCGACGCCTTGATGACAGCTGCTGCTGCTGCTGCTGCTGCTGCAAAGGGCACAGACTTGACTGTGCCCTTCTTCTCGAAGCGACCAGCTCCAGCACCGGCGTTGCTGGCATTGTTGCCATTGTTGTTTTTGGTGCGTTTGGCATTTGTGGTGCCACCACCAGTTGTGGCAGCCGCTGTTGCATTTGCAGCGATAGCCGCTGCATTCGCAGCATTGGTATTGACGTTCGCATTGCCCTTGCCTCCACGCTGTCCCTCGCTGTTGGCAGCGTTGCTGGTGCCACCAGAGCCGCCAGCTCTGGCCACAGCACCAGCTGCGAGGGAGCTCGCCAGGGCATTAGCGGGCGCTTTACCACCGCCCACGCCCGGATTAACGCCTGCATAACCACCGGCACCCGCTCTTCCTCTCCCTCTTCCCCCGCCACCGCCAACGGCTCCAATGCCCGCTCCGCCCATCATCTGGTTCCTAACCAGGGCCATTTGGTGAACATGCTGCAGTGTCGCCGCCCCGTTTGTCGGTGCACCGTTCGAAGCGACGCCACTGGCACCCGTCAATTGGGGACTGGCTGCACTTGTTGCCGTGCTTTGGGCTGTACCGTGGGAGGAATTGATCTTGCTTTTCTCTTTGAGCTTTCGCCTGGCTTTCTTTTTGGCGGAAGCCTCCTCGACCTTTTCACATATCTGCTGCTGCAGTCCGAGCACTTGGGACTCAAGCGATTTCAGCACGGATTTGGATTCCTCGTCCGAAGTGGATTCATTTTCGGTGTCGCTCGAATCACTGGATAAATTTAGATAATTAAGGGCAGCATTCCTGAGTCCCTCATCGGCAAGAGAAAGTACAGGCTTGAGGAAAGGCCAGGCGCTGTCCGAGTGTTTCTTCGAGATGAGCTCTTTGAGCATCTCCTTGCATGAGTTGAGTGAATTCAAAAGTTCCTTTTTGGATTGGGGCATGGACCCGCCCACATTAATGGCGCCGGCAACAAGACCTGGCATACCAGCGCCACTCAATGGTGAATTCGGAGACCCTCCCGAGCCCTGCAAAGTAAAAATAATAATAAGCAAAACATTACTGACAGACAATATTTAATTATTAAGTTGAGCGACCGACCGATAACTATGGTAGTTATATAAATGATGTAGTTATCAGATCGTACTAATAAATAATTTAACAGGAAACAAATATGGATATTTAGAGAAGAAGAGAGGCGGACATGGCCATATGGACTTGGCTATTTACGCTGATCTAGATTCTAGACTATATCGGGTCGATCAAGTCTGTAATATTATTATAAGAGCCTTAGCAATAACAGTTGAAAACGATAAAGCGATAAGGCGATAAAGGAACAACTTTTGCAGATTGGCTCGGATTTGGATCTTATCTTCCTGGCAATTACCTGACGACTCGATTCCTGCCTCGTCGCTTTTTTGGCCACCTTGGCCATGGAGCCGCAGGGCGATTCATCCTTCTTCGCCGCCGCAGATGCTGCTCTTTTAGGGGCGGTCAATGCCCGTTGATTTTTGTTGCCCCCCTTGACCGCGACGGACCCCAGTTCGAGCTCCTCCTTGGGCATGCCTTTGATTTTCTGCAGAAAGACCTTCTCGAGCTCATTGGCCATAACGATAACATCCTCGTCGCGCTTGTTGTACAGGGAACAATTGGTGAACATCAAGTTTATATCGTCGACAGCCTCCTTGGCGGACCAATAGTAATTTTTTGCCAATCGCTGCTTAACCGTACCCAAGTCCATTGGCTGTTTAATGATATCATGGTAGTCGGGCAGGTTTTGTTTTTTCGCATTGACCGGCCGCTGGAAGGGCCACGCATAAGTATGATTCCACAAGAACTTCATAACCGTTTTTGAGATATATTCCAGTTGATTTGTACGGCGTCCCGGTCGATCCAGTGACGGCACAGTCGGTGGCTGGACGACGCCATTGACTGGCGTCACACATGGCTCATGACGTGGCGGTGGTTCGTTGGACGCCATTGTCCTCTTGTCCTATATTATTTGGAGATATATGGATATATATATTTATATACACATATATATACATCAAATAATTTTTTGATGCTTTTGGAGCTTATTCTGCCCCCAAAAGAAACCAAAGCAAACCACAAACCAATGTTTCGCAATGTTTGATTTACCATTTATCAGTTGCTGCCTTTTCTCTTCTGCTTAATACAATTATATAATGTTATA
>JAWNKZ010000064.1:32712500-32757500 GCA_035041615.1 Drosophila anomalipes | reverse complement strand
TGGTGGATCTAGATTTGGATTTGGATTTGTGTTTGTGGGAGGACGACATTGCCGCCGTGGCCGTTACCTACAGTGTCTCCTCAAAGGCAGCCATAAGATCACTCTGCATGTTCATGTCAATTTGGCCTGCCATCTGCGCAAAGATTTTAAAGTCAAATCAGCAATTAAATAGTAATATTTCAATAGAAAGTTCAATCAACAGCTAGATGAGCAGCCAATGTATTTGACAACTCGCAATAGTTGTCAGCAGTTAATATTAATAATATTATTCTCGATCAAGCTCGACACTGAATGCTCAACTGTAGCCAATTTGTAATTGATTGTTAAGGAGTATTTGTATTTACCGCCTCGCGTCTGCGTCTCTCTTGTTCCGCACGTCGTTGCTCCGCACGCTTGGCAGCCGCGCGATCCTGCGGCGATTGCTGTGCCGGCGAATTCTGACCCTGACCCGGCGACGCCTTGATGTCATCCATTCGCGATATTTGCGGCTGTGCATCGTGCACACTTTTCCTGCAACAATGGCAATAAATGGCATTCATTGTTAATACAATTTGATTCTCTAATTTTCTGATTTCACTCACCGTCCGCTTTCCATGGCGCCCAGTGGCGATGCAGTCAGCGCCAGAGCATTTGCTGCGGCGGATGCTTGCGCAGCGGCTGCTGCGGCTGCAGCCGCTGCCGCCGCAGATGCTGCTGCTGCCACTGCTGATGAATGCTGATGCTGTTGCTGCTGCTGTTGTTGCTGCTGCTGCTGCTGCTGCGACTGTCCGCTGCCGCTCGACTGATGCCCATTGCCGGAGGCGTTGCTGCCAGCTGTGGCCACACTTGAAATGCCGCCGCAGCTACTACTGCCACCTTGGCTGTTGCTATTACCGCCAACTAGATTGCTGGCCGTCGCAGCGCCTAGACTGGCAATGGCAGCGCCCAAGCTGATGTTGCTGCTGTTGCTGCCGCCGCCATTGCCGCCGCCGCTGTTGCTATTGCTGCCGCCACCGCTGCCGACAAGGCCCATTAGTGGATTGTTGCCGCCGCTGTTGCTACCGCCACTATTGGCGCTGCCGCCAGCAACCGCAGCAACAGTGCCACCGCTGCCAACACTGCCAGCGCTTCCCGGTCCGTTGCTGTTGATAGAATTGCTGCTATTGCCGCTGCCGATGCGTGAGGCATCTGTGGCGCCACTGCTGCTACTGCTATTACCGCCGCCGCCGCCGCCGCCACCGACGCCGACACCGCCGCGTTCGCCGCTGCTGCTGCCACCCAACGTTGACGACTGCTGTTGCTGCTGCTGCTGTGCCCCAGCGATGCTGTTGCTGTTGTTGGCGGAGTTTGATGCATTGGTGGTTGCAGTGGTTGCTGCTGCTACTGCTGCGGCGGCGGCAGCAGCAGCAGCAGCTGCTTGATTAACAGCAGCATTATTTGCAGCAGTATTTGCTGCAGCAGCCGCAGCAGCAGCAGCAGCAGCCGACGATGATGAGGAGGAGGAATTGGATTTGTGATGCTTGCGCTGCTGTTGCTGCTCCTTTTCAGCGGCCTCCTTCTGATGCTTCTTCTCCTTCTCGGCCGCCTCGAGCAGCTTGAGGCGATCGCGCTCTTTGGCTTTGTTGCGGAATTGCTGAAAGGAGTCCATTGCCGGCTTGGCCTTGCTCGATGTTGTCGCCGTATTCTGTGGCGAACTGGCCGATGCCAGCGATGACCACGAGCTGGCATTCTTCAGATTCTGCTCGACGGCAGTCTTGAACACCTGATAGCCGGCATGCGCCGTGTGGCCGAGATGCAGCTTCAAATCGGACGGTGACTGTTGCGGTGGCAGCACTTTTTGATTGTGATGTTGCTGCTGCTGGTGTTGCTGCTGATGGTGTTGATGCTGCTGCTGGTGTTGATGCTGATGCTGGTGTTGCTGCAACTGTTGCTTGTCGGGCGGACTGGGCATCATGGACTCGATGGGTTTAGGTATGATTAGCATTTTATTTGCAGCCGCTTGCTGCTGTTGTTGCAGCAGCTGTTGTTGTTGGTGATGATGTTGTTGTTGCTGCTGCTGCTGTTGCTGCTGCTGCTGCTGTTGTTGTTGATGGTGATGGTGATGCTGCTGCTGCTGTGGTTGCAATTGTTGTTGCTGCAATTGTTGCTGCAACTGTTGCTGCTGGTGTTCGGCATCTTTATGCTTGCCGCCGCCGCCGCCACCACCACCACCACCACCACCTGTATTACTGCCCATCATCATCACATGATCCTGCAGCGAAGGTAATGTCATATTGAGATTATCAAAGACGGGCATGCCACTGAAATCATTCACATTATAGCCATTATTGTGCGACTGTTGTTGTTGCTGTTGTTGCTGCTGCTGCTGTTGTTGTTGCTGATGCGGCTGCTGCTGCTGCTGCTGTTTCTGCTGATAGGCGGCGTTAGCAATGTCCATATTGAAGATGGTATTATTAAGCAAATGATTGCCATTCATTCCAGACACATTCTCCAGGCCCTTCGACAGCAGCTCCGTCATGTAGTCTATGTGTTGTTGCTGCTGCTGTTGCTGCTGCTGCTGCTGTTGCTGCTGTTGTTGTTGTTGTTGTGGTTGTTGTTGCATGCCAAACTGTTGCTGATTGCCTGGGGTAGGCTGCTGCTGCTGCTGCATCTGCATAAGCTGCTGCTGCCGGTGTGCCATATAAAAGGAATCCTTCAGCGCTGACGATGGTGTTGATGATTTGCCCGTGGAGGAGGCGCTGAACTCCAATGAGGCCAGCGACTGCTCCACGGGATCATCGAATTGTGGAATTTGCTTCAAGCCTGTTGCTAGTGCATCGTTATTGTTATTGTTGTTGCTGTTTGTATTGTTATTGTTACTGGCAACACCACCACCGCCGCCACTGGATGCGAGCGCAGCTGCCAGCGCCGCATGAGGATCATTCAATCCGATACCCCCATCCGGCTGCTGGTGCTGCTGCTGCTGCTTGTGCAGATTGCTGGCAACCCGTATGCCACCTGCCGCCGCACCGACATAGCCATGCGTCGTCTTGCCAGCATTACTGCCCAACAGCTGCTGCTGCTCGCTGCTCACACCCGATCCAGCAGCAGCAGCACCCGTGCCAGTGGCCGCACCCGTTTGCACACCGTTCTTATGGTGTCCAGCAACTTGCAGCATACTGTTGTTTGCGGCGACACCGCCACCAACTCCAACATAACTGCCCCCCGTCTTATTGTTGTTGTTATTCAGCACTGCCACCGCAGCCATCGGATTCGCATTGCCCAAAAGGTTAGCTGGACGAAACACAATAAGACACAACAAACGACACACAACACACACACACACACACACATATGACGGTACAGCAAGACAGGAGCAGGAGGAACAGGCGAAAAATAAAATATAGATTAGTCACAATAATCATTTATACAGATATAAGTATATATATACAGTGACTCACAGCTTATTTGGACCACTGTCTAGCAAAAATATTTAAAGTGCTATAAAGTTTAAACAAAGAAACAAAATACTTGTCAAAGCTTATTTGGGACAGTCTTAAAAAAAAGTAACATATTTGGCGTATAAAAGCTTAAATAAGGATGTTAATACTTAGTATGATATCCTTTGGCCTTAACAACTTCCCTTAACCTATTATTCATGGAAGATACCAGCTTCCGGGTAGTTTCTGGACTGATTTTGCTAAACTCATCCAGCAGAGCATTCTTGAGATCGGATCTGTGATTCTGGATGTTATTTTCGAGCAGAGCCCACAAATTTTCAATAACATTTAAATCTGGAGACTGGGCCAGTGGAATTATCATGTGGGGGCAGTTCCAGATAAGCCAGGACTGTACTAATCGGGACTAATGCTTGGTTGTTGTCCTGCTAGAACCGGAAAGTACGTCGAATTCCTAGCTTCTCGGCACTTTGGAGTAAATTTTCCGTTAATATATTGAGGTACACATTCTTGTCCATTGTTGTTTCAACGAACACCAAATTTCCGACGGACTTCTTCCATGGTACTCGGGCTTTGAAGTCATGGTTGCGCAGAACCCGGCGCACAGTTTCCACACAGCACTCTTTCCCCATTTCATCCTGCACCTGTTGAGTCAGTTTTGGAGCCGATAGCTTGGGATTTTCCCTTATTTTCCTGATGATCCTCCGCTTGTTGGCTGGTTGCACCCAGGATGCAGGATATAACTAATCTGACTACGAAGGATTGGTCTATTTATACCGAAAATAATCAACCTGACGTAAAAAATGCGGGTTATATGGCACGCAGGTGTTCATTATGCCACTGTGCCAAATAAGCTTTGACCATAAATTAAGGTACTTTTTTACATAACCCGACCTAGCAGGTGGGGAAATCCCAGTTTATTGGGATCATATATTCATTTTGGTGGTTAATTTATGTACCTGCCATCGGTCTTTGGAATTTTTGAAAAATAATGTATAATTAGTTTATGGCACGCAATTAAAATTTTTGCTAGACACTGGTCCAAACAAGCTGTGAGACACTGTATATATATATATATATATATGTTTATATGTTTATATGTTTATATGTATATATGGATATGCCCCCCTCCCCCCTTTGGCATATTCTTGCTTGAACGAGACGACTCCGTACCCACATAAAGGATGTACTCATCATTTGAATAGTCTGCTGCTTGTCAGCTTCTTTGCAACCGAATTCCTCAGTAATGAAGCTATAGAAAGCTATAGAACATAAATCAGATCAACAGGAATGGGAACAGTTTTTTTGCGCTTGCAACTAAACTTTCTACTTTGCTTCATAAAGTGTTTGAACGGAAATTGGACGGGAAGCAGCTCTGACTCCATCAAATAGTATGTATATATATATAGAATTGATCAGGTTATCATAATCAGATCAAGTTTATTTCAAATCGAAATTTCCGATAGCAATAATACACACAATTGTTAATATTTATACTCTCAGGCATATTATTGATCCACTGCATAAAAATCATATCTCATATCTCGGATCGGAAGAGAAACGATCTAACTGGCAGTTCAGGGGTATCTCGTCATCGATCATTTCAACTTATTGCTGCCAGAGGGGTATATACACATTTACATATCTGTTTATTGTTGCTGTTGTTACTCACACATTTGCGATGCGACCGTATTCCCCACCGATGAGGAGAGCATCTGATCCACTTGGTCCAGCTGCATTTGCATTTGTTGCTGCACAGAAGGCGTTATGGCGACGCCGGTTGACAGACTGTTGAGCAGCAAGTTGCTAACCAGGCTGGTATTATTATTTACCTGCGATATATCCAACAAATCAACACACAACACACACACACACACACACAAGCAGAGCATCACATACACACACCCATACACACACAGAGAGTGAGAGAGAGAGCGAGAGAGAGAGAGAGAGGGGGGAAACGCACAAAGGTGAGAAAAAAAAAAACAAAAGCAAAATGTATTATTATAATATTGTAATGTTGTAATTTATAATCTTATAAGATTCTAGCTAAAAAAAAATATCATTGTCTCAAGTGAATATCACTTGAGCAATGCAAACTGTTTATAGAGTTTAATAACCGTGTTTATGCGTGTTTAAGCCAAATAACATTGCCACAATGAACAGCGCACAACATGCCAGATGCAATACACGACAGCTGCGGCACGCTAATATCTGATCTTACTTCTTTATTATTATATTTGATTGTTATATATTTCGTATCTATTCAAATGCAATACAAGCAATTGAAGAAAATGTAACATTTGCTGCTTGACAAACGAAACGATTCGTGGATTACACATAAAGTGTACAACAACTTCGATTTTGAATTTCAATCGGTAAAGATGCGGTTCCGATTCCTATACCAATTCCTGGTTACAACTTTCAAGTATTCAAAATTTGTGAATGTAACTCGACCAGACCACGATTGATTGATTCGAAATGGACGAAATGTTGAATGATTTAATGGATATATACGATTGATGCAGTACTACTACTGAGCAAATAAATAGCTGCTAATCGCTGAATTGTTTTAATAAGCGATTGTTTAGAAATGTGATCGATTATGATCGATGCAGCCTTAATGATCAATCCTATATTAAGTATCGAAACAATTTGTCGAACATTTTCGGTGTTTTTTTTCCCCCACAACACACTGACTGACAACTGTGAATATCCTGAATTGATGAACCGATTAGAAGAGACTTCTAAATCTTGCAAGCAACATTATTTAGCAAATGTACACTTTTTGAACGAGTGTATTTTAGTGTTTTTTAAACTGGCTGCCCGAAGTTCTGTTCGATTCGTTCAAAAGTGTATTAGTTGCTAGAATCTGGTACTATTTATGCTGTTATTTTTTTTTTTTTTTTTTTTTTTTTTTTTTTTGAAAATTACTCACATTGCTTCCATTTGAATCAATTCGTGATTTTTTCTTGCGTGGTGGCCGATCGTCCCCATCGCCTGTAATTTGTTGGAAATTACAAAATTATACATTAGTAAAGGTTTTTGATTTATCATTGCTTTTGTGAAGTGAGGAGGAATAAAAGACAAAAACTAAAAAAGACAAAGCATAAAAAATAGAACCAAAAAATCATACTAAGAAAGGTGAGGAGTTGAGCGTGAAAACAAAAAAATATGGAACACTAAAGGGCGGGGTGGACGGAGTAGAATGGATTAATTTGAGTTTGAATTTGATGTGCACTTATATTATGTACATATAGCGGATATAGTTGTTATAAATAAGAGTGTGTGTAGGTTTTACGAATCAAAAATACCTCGATACAATTGTCGAACGCTGAAACCAATGTGAAGCAATTGTGGTACGGGGGGCGGGGGGGGTTGGAGGAGGGATTCGCGCGGTAGATTTTCCTCATAACATTTTCATTTTTTTTTCCTTCACACTTTTCATCTACCATTACCTCTCCCACTCTCTCTCTCTCTCCCTCTCTCTCCCTCTCTCTGTCTCTCTTTCTTTTTCTCTCTCTCTCGCTTTCTGACATTTTTCTCCCTTACTCTCTGTTATTGTATTTCTCTTGCCTAAACGCTGGAAATAAGAAAAACTGGAAGTCTGCGAGGTAAAAGTCCTTTTTTGTTTTTGGTTTTTTTTTTTTTTTTTTTAATTTTTACACAAGTGGGGAACCAACCAACTTTTTGTCTGTTATTCGATCGATATATGTGTATCAAACATATATCTTCTTTTTTTCTTTGCTTTATTGATTTATTTTTGAGTTTTTCTTTAGGTATCTTCTGTAAAAACACAAATATGTCAACGGAAAAAAAAGAAATGAGTACACAAACATAAAAAAAAATTGTTCATAGAGAAATGGAAGAACACAGTTGTTGTTATTTTTTTTTTCTTTTTAATAAACGTTTTCTTTGTTGTTGGTGTTGTTGTTGAATTGCCTTTGTTTTCATTTTAGTTGTTGTTGCGCTGCATTTTGCTTCTTTTTTTTCTTTTTTTTTTTTTTGTCTTAAACTAATTATGTGTTTGTTTTCTGTTATTTTGCAGTTTTCTTTAGCAGCTGCTCTTTAATATTAAATATTATTTTACTATAAATATTTTTAGATATAGGTATAATGGTTATTGTGTCTGTGTTCTGTGTGTGTGTGTGTGTGTGTGTGTGTGTTATATCTTCATATGTAATTTATGTATAATGCGTCCTTATGCTAAGTGTGTGTGCGCCGTAGTGTATTATCTGTGTGTGTGTGTGTGTGTGTGTGTGTGTGTATGTTGTTGTTGTTTTTTTTAATATAAATTTCCTGCCATATTCATTGCGGTTGGCTTTAGCTAAGATTTTCACTATTTTATTTGATTTGATTTTATTTTATTTTATATTTATTTTTATAGCTTGGCTTTATTTAAGTGTGTGTATATATATATATATATATATATATATATATTTATGTATGTGTGTGTGTGTGTGTGTTAGAGCGTCAGCAAAATGTAGCCATTTCTGCTGCTCCTTTTCTGCTTGAAACCAAAAATGCAATTTTTTTTATATTTTATTTTGTTTTTTTTTTTTATTTTTACAAGACTTTGAGCGTGTTTACATGTGTATGTGTGGGTGTGTTTATGAATGTGAATGTGTGTGTGTGTGTGTGTGCTTAAGTTGTTGTTTTGGTTTTTGTTCTCACTTCTCTTTTAAGCATATAAATATATATAAATATATTTTATTTTTGTTGTTGTTTTAGTCTTCTTTGTAACTAGTTTTTAAACAAAAATGTGGCTAACATAAGGAATAACGAAAAAACAGTTATATACATATGTATGTATGGTGACGTTATTGGAAAATATCCAAAGAGTGAAGTAAGCCAAAAGAAAATGGCATTCTCCAATTACTCTTAATTCTGTTGTATTGGATATTTTCGTATTTAAACAAACACATATATATACATATATATATATATATCTATATATGTATATATATGCGTCCAGTAGCGGGAGTGCAGGTGTGGGAGCTTAGACGAAACCAAAAGTTTTGAAAAATAAAAAAATGTTCAATTACAAAATTGTTTGCGCATTTTTTCGGCAATGTTTTTTTTTGGGGAATATTGTTATTGTGACTTTTATTTTCTTTGTTTTTTGTTTTTTCTTTCTTTAAGTAAATAACAGCAAAAGTGAGTTTTAAAACAATACAAAAAAAATTCTTAAAAAAGCATACAACATTTTTCGACAATTTTCTGAGTGTGTTTGAGTGTGTGTGTGTGTGTGTGTGTGTGGGCGTGTCTGTATGTCTGTGAGTGTGTGTATGTGTGTGGTTATCTAACAGCAAATTACAAAGCACACGCTCGAAAAAAATCATTAAATGTATTTTTTCTTGTTAACGTTAATTTGTTGTGTTGTGTTAAAAATAATGTTGAAACATGGTGTTGTTCTTGTTGAATGTTTATATAATGTATTTATATTATTATTGTTGTTGTTGTATTTTTGTTTTGTTTTGTTTTCTTCGTCTTCTTGTTTCCTTTTTGCTGTTTATTTAGTTTAATATTAAAAATGTATATATTTAAATTTATTTAATGCAATTTGTTTTTTACGTTTTAATCATTTCTATATTTTTGCTTTTTCATTTTACTCTTTTTTTCTTGTTTTTTTTTTTATTTATTTTTTTATTTTTTTTTTTTTGAAAAAACGTGCAAACAATGTGTAAAGGGGAAAACCGACAGCCGAAAAATAAATAAAAAAATGCTTTTCAAAATACATTTAATTATTTGTTTTCAAATATACCTTTTCTATATGCATGTATGTATGCGTATATACACACACACACACGCACGCACACACACACACACACACACACACACATATACACTACTAGATGTGAGCATGTACATATGTGTATCCATGAAGCCAAAAACAAACTTCTTGCTAAAACTTGACTTGCGTTGATTTTCATTCCATTCCTTTACAAGTATATCAATACATATACATATATATATATATATATATACATATATATATATATACATATACATATGCATATACATATATATATATATAGAGTTGTGTTTCTTCTTCTTATTATTCTTTTTGGTTGCAGTCTGGTTGTCTGTGCGGTCTGTCATCTGTATATATGTATATATTTTTATTATTTGTGTTCCGTTTTTGTTTTGATTTGTATAACCTTGTTGGCGTTAACTTTATTACCTCCTATTCTATCTCTATCTTTCGATTTTGTTGTTGTTGGTGTTTGTTGTTTCCTTTTGTTTGTTAAAGTATTATTGCTTGATTAAGTATAAATATATATATTTATACACATATTTGTACATATAATTTGAAGTCTCGTCCTGATAACCTACAAGTTGCATATATGCATATGTAACTAGATAACTAACTTATGAGTTAACTTCTCAAAGTCTTTTAAGTATTTTTACTGCAAGTTGTAGCTGTAGCTGTGTGTGTGTGTGTTTGTGTGTGTGTGTATCTGTGCTTGTTTCACTAAATGTTAGTCCGAAGTTGTCTTCAGATACATATCAAATTGGAAGAGTTTCACATAACTTTAGCTTTGTCAATTGAGAATATAGAAAACATTCAAAAAAAAAAGAGAAATAAACAACAGGAAGACCGAACAAGCACATAAAACATAACATACATGTGTGCGCCGGTGTGTGTGTGTGTGTGTTTCTGTGTGTGTGTGTTATCATCGTTCCATTCCATAGTGTTCCCCACAACGGACAAGAAAAACTCTGCACTGCTTGCAGCCCAAACAATAAACACGAAACGAAGCAGTGCACAGTGGGCAACAATATACAAAATACCACACAACATATGTTCCCAGTACGTATGTGTACGCGTCTGTGTGTGTGTGTGTGTGTTTGTGTGTATGTGTGTGTGTGTGTGTGTATGTGTTTGTTAAGTAAAAAAGGTTCTTGTGTTTCGTTTGTTACCTATCTAGCTACTTATATACCCACCCCCCTATGCCACACCCTCCCCCACACACTCCTCCTCTAATTGCTCCCACTCTCCCCAACTTTTTCATCCTTCTAGTTTCTTGCTCCTCTTATTTAATTCAATTCTTTACATATTTATTAATTTACGTATTCGCTAATCGTTGAATAATTGCTGTTCTGTGTTGTGGTTGCCTTTTTTGGTTTTTTTTTTTTTTATTTATTTATATATATACTTTATTTTTACACATTGTCTGCAAGTGTGCTTTAATATCAATTTCAATTTCAATTGTTTTTCATTTATTTTTGTATTTATTGTATTTTTGTCTTCTTTTTCTTTTGCATGTAGTCTATTTGTATTTGTTTTTTAATTGCTATTTCTATTGATTTAATAATGCACATATGAATTGTGTTCGTGTGTGTTTTTTCTTTTTTTTTTTTTGCACTTGATATCATTTTGTTGCATATTTTTTCTCTATTTGTATTTGGGTTTTATCAGTTTGAAATATTTATGAGATGTAAAAAAAACTATATATGTTTGTGTGTATACGGACATACTTTATTTTGCATTCTTTTTTCCTCTTTCTCATTTAACGTCTGTCCGATTTATTTTTCTTTTTTTTTTTGCGAGATATGTGTAGGTGTGTGTGTGTGTGTGTGTGTAGGAGGGGAGCGAATGCAGTAGCTGACTGCTTTAAAGGACAAGTGTGTGTGAATGACAAAAGCCTGACTGAAATGAGGTGAAAAACTACGTTGTGAGAGAGAGAGAGAGGGAGAGAGATACGTGTTGAAAAACATAAATATTATTTAATGTTGAAAAATAAGTAACGAAACAGAAACCAGTTACAAAATTTAAATATATTGCGAATAATCATTTCGATTGATGCAAATAAAATAATATAGAATATAATTTACATAGTGATTTGAGAAACTACCAATTAAAATAGTACAACAAATATAATTCAAAAATTGAGTCGCTGAGTAAACAACAAGTATACAGAAGAACTTGGATGGAGATAGACAATTGTAGACACACTTATTAAATTTGATTGCCACATGATTGGTGTGGGTCAAAAATATTCTAAAATATTAACAAACAATTTCAGTTAGCATATAAATGTAGATATGTGTGGGTGTTAATGTGTGTGTGTGTGTGTGTGTGTGTGGTATGTGAGCATCTTCTTGATTGGCTCTGTTTCAATAGATGGGAGACTAGATTACGTAATTGATTGATTGATTGATTGATTGAACTGCGCGCTGTTGGCAAATCAGAGACAGCAAGAATCATCGTCGGCTGAATTGGCCCTACATACATTTATATATACATATATTAAAAAAGGGAAGTTTTAGAAGTATGTGATGATTGAGGTCAGTAGTAATAGTGTGTGTCAGTGTGTTTGTGTGGGTGTGTGCGTGTGTGTGTGTATGCACTACTTGACGGTTTGAATATATATTGCTTATTATTCATGCATTGTTGTAGATGTTTGCTTGTTTTCTTCTAACTCTCTCTCCCCCTCCTCCGATTTTGTAGTTTTTATACATATATATTTATTGACGCAACTCTTTTAATTTTCAAGTGTTTTGACGAGTTGATTTTTTTTTCGTTTTGGGTTGTTGTTAGATTAATTTATTGATTGATTGATTGGTTGGTTAGTTGCTGGTTGGTTGGTTGGTTGATTGATTGATTTGTTGGTTGGTTGGTTGATTGGTAGAGTGTAGAGTAGTTGGTTCGCATTAGTTTCTTTTTCAGATTGGCTGCCCCCAGTACACAATTGCTTCACGATTTTTTTCAGCATATTCTCATAATAATCATATAATAATAATAATAATCATATAATAATAATAATGTTCTTTTTTTTGTTTTGTTTTCGATTTGTTTTGTTTTTTCAATATACTTAAAAATTATTGAAGCTTGCATAACGCAAGCTTTTGCTTCTTCTTTCTCTTCTTCGATTCATTTCTTTGTTTTATTTAATATAAACTTCTTCTTTTCAAACTTTAATTTCCTTTTTTGTTTTGTGGTTGCTTGTCGCTATATGTATATACACATACATTAAGTATATACACATACATATTCATTTCTATATATATATATACATATATATATATATATATATATGCATGTGTATATATACATATATAAACAATGTTTTCTTTCTTTTGTTTTTTTTTTTTGTTTTTCATTTAAAAATACAATTCGTTTAATACCTAGAAAATGCTTAAATACAATATCTATATGCATATACATATATAATAAGTGTATATATACGTATTACTAGATCTAAATAGTATTTATATATATCTATATATATGTATATATATATATTTATATATATATATTTCACGATAATCATTTTACAGTTGTATGTGTTTGCGTGTGTATCTGTGTGCGTGTGTATATGTATGTGTGTGTTGGTTAGTCTTTTGTCTAGTTGAAATAAATTATAAATTTGGTGTTTGCGAGGAATTTCCTATTATTTGTCCTTGCCATATATTTCTGATATAACCTCAAAAACAGAATTACGAAAGTAATCGAAACGAAATTGAAATTGGAAAATGGTCCGAAAGCAGCAACAATTTGTTTAACAAATTCCAAATGCTGCCAAATCAAAGTAAAAATTGCTCTAGAAATTATTCGTATTCTTGCAAATTTAAACTACATTTTAAAGTATGACGAGAAAATCACAAAAAAAAAAAATACGTTTCGTGTTACCCAAATTTCAATTATGTTTAAAAAGAAAGTAAACGCATATTGCACTTTGTCATGAACTTTGTTCTGGGCATCAGAGAAAAAAAAAATTTATTTAAATAATTTTTGGGTTATACAAAAATGGCAGTCTGAATGGGGGTTTCGGGGCGCACGCACACACAAGCGCGCTTTCTGTTGAACTCACTCACACACACACACACACACACGCATACACACACGCACACGCACACACGCATACACACACACACACACACACGCACACACACACAGGTGGCAAACAAAATCCGCTCCAAATGTATACAACTTTAATAGGTGTATGTGTGTGTGTGTCTGTGTGTCTGTGTATGTATGTATATAGGCAAACACGTGTCCGTGTGTGTGTAAGAAAATTGTTAAATATTAAATATGAAAGGTGTTACACAAACAAAAACAACAAAACAACACTGCTCTAAAAGCGCCATCTACCGCACGGCTCAATTATTTGCTCGCTCTCTCTCTCTCTCTTTCTCTCTCTATCGCATCTCTGTCTAATCCACAACTTTTGTATAAATTGTATATATATATATGTACATGTAAATGATGTTTGCTTGTTACTCGCTTCTTTTCCGCTATATTTTTTTGTCTAGACCTTAGTAAAAAATTATCAACTAAAATAAACAGATTGTATGCCTATACATCAATATATATATATATATATATCTATATCTATATATATATATATGTGTGTGTGTGTGTATATGTGTATTAAAAAAAAATTACTAAGGTTTCAACTCTGTCATATATAAATTTCTAATATATCGAGTAGTGTTGTCGCTCTATACTGCCTATTCTCTACAACACTGTCAGCTACTACTACTTCTCTCTTACTGCACAACACTCTCTCTTTTCAATCTATTTATCTTTATGCTAGTCTCTGTTCAGTAATTCCCGATGTGGGTGGGTGTGTGTGTATGTGGTGGTGTGTGTGTTGTGGATGTGAGTTTCTTTGCGTTTCGTACTATTTTTTTTTTAGCGAGCTTAACTTTTTACATATAATTTTGGACATACAACTGATTCTTTCCTTTGCAGGACTTTTCGACTAATATTTATATTTATAATCATAGAAATAAAAAAAAAATAAAAAAAAATATGAAAATGTTGTTGTTGTTGTTATTATTCTGCTGTATGTGTGTGTGTATGTTTATGTTTGTGTGAGTTGTTGCTTTTCATTTTCTTAAATTTTTTTTAATTAAAAACATTTCGTTTCATATTTAGATATATATATATATATATTATATATATACATATACATATATAGTTTTTAGGGTAAGGGGGATTATTGATATATATATATATAAATATATATATATATATAAAAAAAAAATACAAACAAACAAACAAAACGGCGTCCTAACCTGCTTCACTGTCACTCGAGTCACTCGAACTGCTATCACTCGAACTCGACGACGATGAATCGCTGGAACTTGAACTGGACGAAACAGGATTCGCTGGCTGCACAGCCTCCACTTTGCTCGATGTGTTCTCATCTGCAAGAGAAGCAAGAGTATAACATTATTACATTATTCTTATTATTATTATTATTACATACATAAGGTTCATAATAGAAAATACACTTGTATTACAACCCTCACCCCATCCAGATTGGTTATTTACATTGGGGCTATCTATTTACTGAAACCGAAACTTTAAACTGACAAAAACAAACGGATTTTTGTTCAAATAATATCAAAACCAGGCTGTTAAACCGAAACGAATTTAGGATCCGCTCGGTATGCTGGTAAAGATTCCGGAACTTTTCCAACCTTTTTATTACGGTATTCGCACGTTCCAGTCGGTCGGTCTTTTTGTCAAAATAACCGTTATTTCTTGGTTATTACCATGAACCCATACAAAAAAAAAAAATAAGTAAATCTGCAGCCCCAAAAGTTACATCTATTTTCAACAACCGAGTCGAACCAAGTCGGTTTGATAGCCTGGTTCCCAGCCGGTATCACAAAACATAACAGGCACACCCACTTGGTGGACAAAGACTTGCGCCCTCCATAATCCAGAAGATAAAACTAGGACTGGACAAATCACATCCATCGATATCAGACTCTCAACCCATGTGGCTCTCGCGCCGTCTATCCACAGGTTGACTGCCCAAAAGGAATGTGAACAATGTTTATATGTTTATTCCTGTCTAGGATTGAGCCACGAGTACCTAGAGTTAGGCGATCTCATAGCTAATCACTGTTCCTGTGTCAACACAATCTCAATCTCAAACATATTATTGACAGCTGCCCCATGTTCAACATGATCAAGCCATCCAGAAAACTAACAAGCTATATGAAGCTTACCTTTCTTGGCGGTTTTCTTGCTAGCGCCCAATTGGCCGGTGACGTCTTGTAAACGCTTTTCCAGCTCCTGTTTCTTTTCCGCCATTTGCTCATCCTTTGATTTCCCAGAAGGCTTTTTATCTGTAACAAGAGAAATGCATCATTATTTCAGACAATATATGCAAAAGACATTATATATATATATATATATATATATATATATATATTTAAACAGCTTGAAAGCGATTAGTTAACTGACAAAGCAATAAACAGACAAAAAGACACAGATGGAGGGAGAGAAAGAGAGAGAGTGGGAGAGTGAGAGAGTGAGAGAGTGGGAGAGGGAGAGAAGGGAGAAATAGTTGGAGCAACAGTCTGTTGTTTTCTTCTTTTTTTTTAATTAAACAGTTAGTCGTTGCATGCGGACTGAAGAGGTTTTTGAAGGATGGATTGATCAGCAATCATCAGATGTGTCAATCAGTCAATCAATCAATCAATCACACACAAAACAATGCAAGAGTTCTAAGCGCATGCAATTTTATCATTATGAAACTCTTTTTTGAGCTACATTACTTGAAAAACAAACATTCCAATCAACTGGATACCCTTGCAGAGCATTTTACTTCGACATGTCTATTTATGTTTACATATTTGAACTAATCTCGGATAGCGGATGTATCTTCAAGTGTACAGGAGAAACTTCTTTCATCAACTACGGTTTCTCTACTCTATGCCTGCAAGGGTATTTCAACTTCGGCTGCCCAAAGTTAATTCTGCTTCTTTTTCTTGTTGTTGTCAATTACACATTTTTCAAACTTATTTTCGGCAAAGTAGCGCAAAAAATTGGAAACAGAAAAGAAAATATATATATATATACATACATATACATATATATATATTTAAAAAAAAAAAAAAATACATTGAAGCAGCAAACTTAAGATATATATTATTTTTCTTTTGGTTTTTTCGTTTGGTTTTTTTTTTTGAGAGTTTAGCTAACTAAACATTTGACCACTAAAGTAATTTGCGTTTTGTATTTATATCGTGAAAATTTGGAAAATTCTTTTTGTTTCGTTGCTGTTGTTGCTTGTTGGTGTTTCAATCGATTATCGATTTATAAAAATTGTGACAAACAAACACAAAAAGAGTCACACAAGCAACAAAAATGAATTTGTTGATTGCGCACCAGCTTTAAATATTATATATTGTAGCATAATTAAAAATGTTTTTTTTTTCTTTTTTTTTTTCAAAAATTTGTATATCATTGCTTCTAGTTGTTGTTGTACTGGTTGCTATTGTTGTTGTTTGTTGTTGGTTGTTGTTGTTGGTTGTTGTTGTTGTGGTCTCGTGGTTTAGTTACAAACTTACAATATGGCTTACGTGTTTTTTTGCGCAAACACGACGCCACATAGCTTTCTAGCTCGCGCAGCGTCGACGGCTTCAGCGTCTCGAAGTCAATCTCAATCTCATCCGGATTCGAGTCGCGCAGCGATGGCTCCCGATTCTGTATGATGTGCACCACACGTCCCAGCTTGTCACCTGTTAGCCACACACGACGGGGGGTGGGCACGGATAGGGGGAAGGAGGAGGATAGATAATATATGTTTAATTAGTTTATTTTTTTCATTTGAATTCAAATGCATAGTCGAGTTAACAATAATTATTATCACATTGACTCTTCCATAGTTTAAGTTAGGTTAGGTTTGACGGTTGCCAACCAAACTCGACACACATAGCTAATTTTTGGCCCGTTGTGATACCGTGTGGATCTCACTATATTTCTATGGCAATCATGTCAGCATGAACTCTAGACCTCTTTAGGCAATCAAGTGCTTCCCATAATGTGGATTCTCTGTCTTATGGCCGAGTGAGAGTGTTGCCTGTTCTAGGATAGGCCTTATGATTGATAGGTACATCCATCGGACAATGCTAGGGGGCATACCCATTCTTTAAATATTGTGTAAAGGGCAGAATCCCATAAAGTATATTTATGTTCATTCCCGATTCAACATCCGACACAGACTGAGCGAAAACAAAAAGAATGAATAAAATAAACAATTTTAGAAAGAAGACCATCCCATCATCTTGCCAAACGGTATCGAAGGATTGGGAAAACCGCACTGCAGTAATTCTTCTCTCTTCAAAAGTGATAAGACTAAGAAACTCAGTTATGCTCTTGCTTGATATCCTCTAGTTCAAATATTCTCAATATGGTCTTACGGTAGATCACCCACGTTGGGTGTATGTAGTATGCGAATTTGCTCCTGTTGAAGAAGCTGGCATTTAAACGGACAGAGAGATAGACATGGTTCGGCTTGACAACCTGCTCTAAAACTGGCTAATAATAGGAACTCATGCAACTGGGTTCTATCCGAAGACAGATTCTGAATTTTTTTTACCACTGCCCGATCAGCTCATTCTTATGGACATAATTGGGAAATCTTCCATATTCAACAGAGACAAGTTCTTCCTGCTTCCTGTCTGTGTGTGTGTGTGTGTGTGTGAGTGTGTAGATTAGAAGATGCGTACGCGTCTCACCTGGCAACTTGTTAATGTCGAGAGATAGCTGTCGCTTCTCATCGTAGGACATGGGCTTGGCTGTGTCCTCTTCCTCGGAGTCGAAGTTGATCACCTGGTTGGGCCTCTTTTTGCTGCTGCCACGCGCACCAACTGCGCTGCCGCTGCCGCCGCCGGCACCAGCCGCATTGGCGCCAGCACCACCTCCACCACCGCCGCCACCAGCTCCAGCGCCTGCGTTGCTGGCATTGTTGCTGTTGTTGTTTTTGGTGCGTTTGGCATTTGTGGTGCCACCACCAGTTGTGGCAGCCGCTGTTGCATTCGCAGCGATAGCCGCTGCATTCGCAGCATTGGCAGCCGCTGAGCCTGCTCCACTGCCGCCGGCATTGACGTTCGCATTGCCCTTGCCTCCACGCTGTCCCTTGCTTTTAGCACCTTTGCTGGTGCCACCAGAGCCGCCAGCTCCAGCCGCAGCACCCGCGGCGAGGGCGCCCGCCAGGGCATTAGCGGGCGCTTTGCCACCGCCAGCTGAAATGCCCACGCCCGGATTAACGCCCGCATAGCCGCCGGCACCAGCTCCTCCTCCGCCACCGCCTCCAGCGCCAGCGCCCGCTCCGCCCGTCATCTGGCTCATGGCCAGCGCCATTTCGTGAACTTGCTGCAGTGTTGCCGCACCGGGTACACCGCTTGAAACGCCACCAGCGCCGGCAACGCCACCGGCATTCACCAGCGAACCACTGAGCAGGGCGCTCAGATTGGCACTGGCTGCATTTGTGGAATTTAGGGCGGCCACATTTGGTGGCATGGCGACGCCGCCAATGCCATGCGAGGCATTGCCGGCATTGCCTGACCCACCAAGCGAATGATGATGATGATGATGACTGCCGCCACCGGCGGAGCCACTGCCACCGCCCGACCCACCCATCCCTGTGCCCAGTTGGCTCTTTCTCTTCTCCTTGAGTTTTTTTCGAGCTTTCTTTTTGGCTGATGCCTCCTCAACCAGTTTACGTATCTCCTCTTGCAGGCCTAGCAGCTTGGACTCAAGCGTTTTCAGCTTGGCATTGCGCTCCTCATCCGAATTGGATTCATTTTCCGTTTCACTCGAATCGTCACTAGATGAATCACTAGCATCATGCTTTGATACGCTTGAATAGCCATGATGATGATGGCCTGCATTCGCTACTGTCTCATCGGGTATATTTGCGTAGCGCATCTCGAATACATCCTGTAATTTACGTCCCATCGCAACAACATCATGATCTGGTGGATTATACTTATAACAATTTGTGAAAATTAAACGCACATCAGCGGCAAATTCCGGGGCGCTCTTATATTCACGATTGTCCATTTTCCGCTTAACGGTGCCCAAGTCCATTGGTTTCTTGATGATGTCATGATAGTCGTGCAGGCCCAACAATTCCGCATCAACCGGTTTGTAGAAGGGCCAGGCGCAGCCCGAGTGTTTCTTGGAGAAGAGCTCTTTGAGTATCTCGTTGCATGACTTGAGTGAATCCGATAGTTTCTCCTTTGATTTGGGTATGGAGCCGCCAACACTGCTGCCGCCGGCAACGAGACCAGGCATACCGGCGCCACTCAATGGTGACATCGGATACCCTCCCGAGCCCTGGAATGTAAGATCCTGTGTTCGTTTTCATTCAATTCATCGATTTATCGTATATCGGTTATCGATAACGATTCGGTTTTTTGTTGTTGTTGGCAGTGCGTAGTGTGTGGTGCATTGATTATTAGATGATGACAATAACGATAACGATGATGATGATGAAAACGATTAGAAAGAAAATAAAAAGAAAATAAAATAAAAAATTAAGAGGAGAAGAAGAAAACAAAGCAACAATGGATTAGAGAGCATTCAAATTAAATTCAATGTACAATAATATTAGGCGTATACAACGATGTCTGTTTTTTTTTTTTGTTTATTATTTTAAGTTTAAATATTTAGAGCTGAACAACAAGAATTAAGCGAATCCTGCATTCCAAATGAGCAAAGATTCAAAGCAATGTTTCAAACAAACTCATATCGATCGATAACTACTTTACTTTAACTATTCTGTGATGGCAATTAAGTTCGCCTCCGACTATCGATTGTTCTCAGCTCTAATATTGTACGCATAGTGGGTGGGTGACATTATCTCAAAGCATAAGTGTAAAAGGCAAAGGCAGCGTTTAAATACATGAGTTAATACGTGTCACTTTTTTTCTTAGTGTTCTTGTTGTTGTGGTTGTGTTGTCTGAATATGTGTATGTGTTGGGGGTGTGTAGGGGACGTGTGTGTGTTATTGTGTGTGTATTTTTGTGTTAGAGGTGGAACTCATCAAACTATAAATTCATGCCGCATATAAACCAAATTACTAATATTCGATATCAATTAAGTTTTAATTATTGTTCAATAGTTGAGGTTTCAATCCAATTGTAATCGATTAATTTCGATTGACGATTTCGGCTCCCGATTGACGGCTGCCTTTGGCCAAATCTTTAGACTGTTGTACACATATATTTTCAATATTTTGAATGTTTGATTTGACGGTTGAACTGACAAACCATTTACAAGATAAAAGAAAATTTGAACTCAACAAAATTAATTTACCCACTTTTGAGATTTGCCACCAACGAAATCGATCTACCCCATCCGATAAATTTGGGCACCCCCAAACTATCAGCTTAATTCGGAAAAGGCTTGTTGAAATTATTTCTTATGCCGAAAAGGTAAGGAGAGCGATTATTCTTGAAAATATGTATAAAATAATTGGAATATACCGAAGAATCAGAGAAGTTGGCCCACGAAGTGGTTCCTTCTCTGAGAACAAGTCTGCCCGAATCCAAGATGCTGCCGTTAGCTAGTAATTATGCCCCCTCAAGGATCGTATTTATATAGCCAGAAGTTTTGTGCAAATGGAAAGAAATTTCCGATCTCGAAGGACGGCTGAGATTCAAGGGCGGAATGCCATGAATTCTTAAAATATGCTAGCCGACTCTGCAAAAGGATATATCGATGGCCGTGAAACAAATAACATTGAAAACTGAGTATCAGCTGGCACACGCAAAGACAAGGAGCTGGCAATCAGCATTTCCCAGACGTAAATCAAGGCGGTCTTTCAGAAAATTTGAAACTTTGAATAAAGAAGACTAAATAATAATATCTACATTAGCTTAGAGTTCCGATCCGCCCTCCAACCCTAAATGGGTGTATGTGTATATACATATATGCGTACACACACATATATTTATGCTTATATACATATATACATATATATATATATATATATACATAATTGAGCGTAAAAGAAAAATCACGAAAGATAAAATGAAAACAAGAACCACTCAAAACTGATTTTTGATTAGATGTTGATTAATGGTTGGAGGATTAAGTTGATTAGCGAGCATGGGGAACATGAGGAACATGGGGAGCATGGGGGAGAAAGGAGAAACGTCTGCGCTAGATTTGCCTCTTACCTTCTTGCCAATTACCTGACGATTCGATTCCCGCCTCGTCGCTATTTTGGCCACCTTGGCCTCCATGGCGCCGTAGGGCGATTCAAACGCATTCGCCGTTGGCGTCGTCGTGTCCGCCTTCCGTTTGACGCCCTTCTTCATTTTGGCCGGCTGTTGGGGCGGGAGTACGGCATCAACGACACCCGTACTATTCACATACGCCTGCACAGCTGCCGCAGCCGCAGCATTTGATGTTGCCATTGTGGCGGCACCACCACTGCCATCTAATGCTGCTGCTGCCGCTGCCGCCGCTGCTGCCTGAGCTTGGGCTGCCGCCGCTGCTGCTGCGACCGCTGCTGCCGCTGATGCTGCTGAGGAGGAATTGTTGCCGTCCAGCAGCGAGTTGCTGCTGTTGCTATTATTGTTGCTGTTGTTGCTATTGGCCAGCGCCGTCTGCTGCTGTTGCATGCTGGCCGCATAATTGGCGCTATGCGCCGGATTCAATAAGCTGGCCATCGCTGCATTTAGGGCGGCCGCATTGTTTGGTCCGCCCGCCGCTGCTGCTGCCGCTGCTGCTGCCGCTGCCATTGCCATTGTCGTTGTGTTCGTGCTGCCGGGCACCTGATGCGGCGGCATTGTGCTAATCGGTGGTATGGACGGTGCACTGCCTCCGCCTCCGCCCGTTGATGAAACCGTGCCGCCCATCGCCGAAACGGGACGTGAGGCATTTCCCCCCGACGACGACGACTGCTGCCCCAGACCGCCCAATGATCCCGATGATGACGCCGCCGCCGCCAACTGCTGTGCGGAGGAAGTGGATTGCGATGCTTTCCCAGTTGTTGTTGTTGTCGTCGTTGTTGCTGTCACCGATTGGGCGCCTGTCGCAGATGTTGCATTATTATTATTACTGCTGCTGCCGCCGCTGCTGCTGATGGCTGCCGTCGTTATGCTCGTGTTATTATTCGTGCTTTGGTTGGCTGCCGCAGCTGCTGCCGCCGCTGCTGCTGCTGCAGATGCTGCACCTTTTGGGGTGGCCGGAGCGCGTTGTTTCTTTTTGCCTCCCTTGGCCGTGACGGGCTCCAGTTCGACCTCCTCCTTGGGCATACCTTCGATCTTCTGCAGATAGACCTTCTCGAGCGCATGGGCCATAACGACAACATCCTCGCCGGGCTTATTGTACACCGAACAATTGGTGAACATTGTGTTTATATCGTTCACAGCCTCCTTGGCGGACCAATAGTAATTGTTCTCCAATCGCTTCTTAATCGTACCCAAGTCCATTGGCTGTTTAATGATCTTGTGGTAGTCGGGCAGGTTTAATTTTTTCGCATCGACCGGCTGTTGGAAGGGCCACGAGAAATGATGCTTCCATAAGAATTTCATGACCGTTTTGATGATATATTGCAATTGATTCGTGTTACGTCCCGGTCGATCATGTGGCGGCACAACCGGTGGCTGGACAATGCCATTGATTGGCTCCACAACGGGCTCATAACGTGGCGGTGGTTCGTTGGATGACATTGTTCTGTTGTTGTAGTTTTATATAGTCTATATATATATATATATAACTATTGATGTATATAATATATATATGTATATGTCAGCTATGTTTTCTTTCTGCTGTTGCTGCTGCTGCTAATGCTGCTCTCCAAAAACAAATTGACTGAGACGGCCGACGCACACACACACACCACACCACCACCACAACAACAACAACGCCGCACACACGCCCGGGGCCGTCTCGTCCTTCTCACGCGTCCTTGTTTGTTGTATGCCCCGCTACTCAGAGCAGCCACGGATGCCGGCTGCTGTTGCTGTTGCTGCTGCTGCTGCTGATGCTGCTGCTGACGCAACTGCAACTGCTGCTACTGTTGTTGCTGCTGCTGCTGGTGTTGCTGGTGCTGCTGGTGTTGCTGCTACCAACAACGAGTGTTGCTGCTACTTCGTCGACGGCTTCTGTTGGTGGCTTTTGTGTCCGTTGCATGCTCAGTAAATTGTTGTCAACTGTAAATTTGAATCGCATTAAAATATGTTTATCTACACAAATATTTATAAATCCCTATCCCCCTAGACTTACCACCACTTGCCGGTGTCGTGGCGCAGCGGCTTTCTCCAGATGTCCAGCAGATATTGTTAAATGGTTGCCTTTAATTTAAATTGCTTCTTACGTTTTCGTTTCACATGCAATTAATCAGTTCATTTGGCATTTTTTTGTTTTTATTTATTTATTTATTTTTTATTTTCCTTTTTTTGTTTTTTGGATGCAGACACTTCTTGCTGCTGTTACTTGTTTGTTGGAAGTGGTAGTGCTGCTGCTACTTCTTCTTCCTCCCTTTTGTTAACCGTATTTTGTATTTAACTTATGTTTGTTGCTTTTGCTGTTGGTGTTGCTCTTCTTATTGACATATTTTGGTCGGGGATCCAAGCAGCGAGGAGACTGCAAAAACACATAGGTAAACACAATATCAAAATCAGTCTCAATCCAGAAGTAAAAAAAAAGTGATGCCTTATTTAACATCGATATCGATATACACAATAAACAGAAATGTAAACACAAGCATGTTATTTTATTTTTTTTATTTATTTTCTTTTTTTTCGATGCCGGCCGGGATTATCGAAAAGCCGAGAGACGAAGAAACTTCGGCTCTTTTGGATAAAAATGACATCTCGAAATATTTGCATGGACAATTTTTTTCTGCACACATACACAGAACAAGAGAGAGAGAGAGAGAGAGAGAGAATCACACGTGAATGCTTTTGAGCAAGCAGAACTTTGTTTTTTGTTATATAAACAATAAAATGCTATTCAAATAAACAAAATACAAACAAAACAACTATACATACATACACACAAAAAGACGCGCACACACACACACACGCATACGATTCGTTTCTCGCGCGCGCTCGCCGAAATGCAAAATGCAGCGAAACACAGCAGGCAGCAGACGGGCCGAGAAGCTAAAACAGCGCGCAAAGCAAGCATCAAATAAATAAGAAACAACACAAAATCGCTTAAGTTTGCTTCATATTTTCTATGGCAATTTTCTTTTATACACAACACACACAGACACGCTGCAGCTGCTGCTGTTGCTTCTTGGGGTTTTATTAAATTTATTTTTTTTGTATTACGCTTTCGCGGGTTGGCCTTTATTTTTCGATTTTTGTGTTTTCGTATACACCACATAGTATGTGTTTGTGTATGTTAGTTGTTACTTTGCCGCCGTTTTGACACTCACGGCAACAGCAGCGCTAACATCACCAGCACCAGCGTACCAGTCGAATTGAGCGGCGAGACAACTTTCGAAATTCGAAAATGAGAGAACGAGAGAACGAAAAAAAAAGATTGAGAGCATCACACAACACACACACGCTTGGTGAGAGACACGAAATGCTCACGTAGAGCTGTCCCGCTTGCACACATGTGTGGCTTTGAAATAGTTTTGTTTGACAGCGCGTAATAAAATATAAAACCAAATTTTTAATCAAAACGAAATTAATGTTCTAGTTATAAATATGTAATATGTTTAAGGCACTCTCATCGGCCACAATTCTTTAGGTGAAAAATGTCACAAAGTGAAAAGAACACGAGCGCATCTACATACATACATACACACACATATATATATTTATATATATATTTTATATATATTTTGCGGCCTGAGTGAGGGAGACACAGTGCTATGTGTATTGTGGTGTGTTGGTGATTGGTGGAAGAAATTCACCACTCAACTGCCGCCGCCAACTTAGCTTGGTTATGTTCCGTTCGTTCCAACAGAGTAGCAGCAGGCAACATGATTCATGCATATAATAAAGTCTCTTTGTTTGTTGCTGTTGTTGCACATTGCAAGCACACATACACACACACATGGAAAATGAAAAGGACTACTTAATTTTGTTTTTAACACTCTCACACCCTCAACTCAACACTGGCTGATGAGATATTTATGGTGAGCTGAGCGGCGGCAGCGGAAGAAATGACTCTCGTAAAGCTCTGATGACGACGATGACGGCGGCTGCCACGAACAACAGGCGTACACACACACAGACACAAGCAGTTTTCTCTCCCTCTCTCTTTCGCACACATATGACCGTTGCTAGGCTGCACAGTGGTTCGGCGCTCGCATAAATTCCCCCAAGCGAATTTGTAAACAATGCGCCCCAAATTTATTGTAACTGTCACACATATCGCACACACACATACACACACACACGCATACTCACGCATAACTATGCACATATATATGTTTAGGTGACATATTGTATTTAGTTTGTATATTTTGCCGGCCGGCAAAGTACGCATTGCTTCCACTTTGCAACTTTTACACACACTTTAATTAATCTAGTAAAACATTCAATTTGAACCACAGTAGGCTATGCAAAAGTTGGTAAGGCGCTAAAGAAAATTCTGTGACGCAAAATTCAAATCGGAAAGGAAATACAGTAAGCAAAACAACAGCAGTCAACAAATGACGTATTCATTATCAAAAGTGTGGGTAGATTCAATATTTCTATAACGCGCAATTATTATTAAAAACAACAAAAATAAAATAATAAAAACACGCCAAGATAAAAACAAAAAAACATACGCCAACGTCAAATTGCATGCAAGCAGAGCGACAGCAGAGGTCGGAGCAGAGACGGCTGAGCGGCGCTTCTACTCTTTTCTCACTCTCTCTCTCCCACTCTTTATTTCTCGCGTATTCTCTCACAACAAAACAAAACATTAACTGGCAACACAAACTCAAACTCACACACACATACATACAGCAAACGTGCTGATGCTCGCTGCGCTCTGTTGTAATTATGTAGTACAGTAGACGACTTTGAGTTTTCAACAAAAATTTGTACGTATAACAACAACAGCTACGACGTAGAGTAGCGTAACGTAGCGCTCGCTCTGCTCGGTGTTCGGGTTTCGGGCTTCGGTTTCGCTCGTCTCACACTTCGTGTTTGCAGTTGTGTATGTAACGGACCGCGCCATGCATACTTGTATGCATGTATGTATGTGTGCATGTGTGAATATTCAAGGCAAACACGATGACGTCGAGTTAGATGATGATGAAGAAGAAGCAACAACAGAAGCAACAATGGCATGCATTTAAAACACTTCGAGCATGCCACAAGGGGGTCAGAGGAGGAGGCGGGTGGGAGGAATGAAAAAAAAAGTGTATATATAAAGAGGCAAGTTGAACAATTAAGTGCTAGACATGTATATATTTGAATATAATTCCTAATCCTTCAATCCAAAAACAAGCAAAAAAAAAGCACGTTGAAAAGTTCGTTTTATCAACAAAGGTCAGCACACAAAAGAATTCGTCGTCAGTAGTAGCAAAAAAAATGTGAGCTCTAAAAATAAATATTATTTTATTATGAACGGATCACTTGGGGAAATGTTTCATTCAAATTCAAGCAGAACACAATCATTATTAGTTTTTTCTTTTTTCTTCCTTTTTTGCATGCACTTGAACTACGCGCAAAAAAAATACATATATATATTTAAATAAATAAAATACAAGTGATCCACACACACACATACACACATAGCAGAGTGTCGTGACTGAGCACTTGGGGGCACACTCGGTATGTGTTAGAGTGAGACAACAATTCGCTACGTAATATATATTCCAAATGCAAATATGGCGGCAGCGGCACGAGACACAGCAAGAGACCTAGCAACGACCCACAGAGACGACACAGACACAGAGAATTTTGCGCTTGCATGTGTATTGGTGCACACATAGACGTACACATGTACATGTATGTGTCTTTCTCATTTTCGATGCCAGAGTTCGAAAGTGAAAAAGAAGACAGGCGGTAAATTGAGTAGTAGTAGTAGTAGTAGTAGCAGCAGCAGCAGCCGCCGCCGTCAGCAACTGTTGTTGTTTTGTGTGTGTGTGTGTGTGTGTGCGTGTGTGTGTGTGTGTGTGTGTATGTGTATGTTTTCTGTTGTATCTGCAAGTATGTGGCGCTGCTGCTGCTGCCGACGCCGACTAACCATTGTAGTGAACTGACGACGGCTACGTCACAAGCGAACGAGAGAGAGAAAGAACGAACGAAATGTCAAATCGAATCGAATGTCGAATGCCGAGAGGCGCCCGAAGAGAGCAAAGAGAGCGACCACGAGCGCAGCAGAATCTTCGTTTGTTCGACTGGCAGCCAGGCTGTTTGCCTCTGGGTTAATAAATCGTGCTAATAGTGGCACGAATTTAAAGCCGGTTTACATGCGGCACAAGCACAGCACAGCACAGAAGCAACAACAACAACAGCTTTTGCAATCGCTGTCGCAGTCGCCTTCGCCGACGACGACGTTGACAGCAAAAGCATCAATGAAATTGCTCTGGCTGTCGTCGTCCCCCTCTCTCCACTCCCCTCATCAAACCAACAAGCGTTCGTCGCCCACATAGATAATAAAAACCACAAAACGCATTAGACATTTATAACGGTGCTGTGGAAAATGTGACGTGCAAAGCACACCACAAAGGTAAACAAGAAATTTGAAGCTGCTTTTGATTTTGCGCGCGAAATGCAATTCGCCACACACACATAACAGAGAGGGAAAGACAAGAAGAAGCAGATGCAAGCTGAATGAACAGCCGGTAAATGACTACATTTATATGTATATATGCATGTGTGTATTTATGTATAAATGTGCATTTAGCCTGTGTGAGCCGCTAAACGCCACAAAGTTTTGTTTACACAATTTTCGCGCGTATTCGATCAAAACTTCAACAATTTATCAATTTATTTATTTATTTTAAACGTTGCTTGCATTTTTGTTTACACACAATAAGCACGGTTTTTTTTTCTGTTTCTCTCGATTTGACTTGATTTCCCTACTTTTGCACAAATAATATATGTACATACATATTTATTGCAGGGGTAGCTAAATGTAGCAAAGCAAATGCAGCTGCCTATTTATCTTCTCGTTGGGAGACGAAGGGTTGCAAAATACCCAAAAATGTTTATTGTTGTCTAATCAAATCTTAACAATCGATTTCAATTTGCGATGAATTCACACTTTCAATTTGCAGCAAGTTGCAGCATCCAAAAAAAAAAACGATCACAACACTCAAAATTCAAGCTCGATCGAAGTTTGTGTGAGTGATGTGTGGGGCATGCGCCACGTGCGTTGAGTTTCAAGTTTACTTACATTTTCTTTTCAATATATTTATTTTGTTGTTGTTGTAATCCAGTCAATTGTTGTTGTTGATTGATGCGGGAGTTTGTTGTTTGTTTTCCGCATTTGTATCTTGTTTACGTTTTTCGGTTGTTGTTGTTGCAGTTGCGATTTCCTTGCTGTTGTTAGTTTTATTTATTTGCTTTGCTTTTTGTTGTTGTTGTATCAATATAAAGATACATTTATATTTTTGTATATTTATATATGCGAGGAGATTTTTAACAAATACAACACGCAAATTCTAAATATCTACACAAATGTTTAGTGTAACTGTAAAAAAAATAAATAAATAAATATATTTCATTTCGCGGCACCAACAACAAATAATGTTTGTTGTTTTCCCCCGTTTTGCAATTCGATGGACGACGGCGGGAGAGGGGATGAAACAAAAATAGAGAACGCCAACAAAATGTGCACATGACGTAGCGGGCTACGTAAACGTAAGTGATGACGGACGACGTTGATGGCGGTAGCCAAACACGTAAGCTGCGACAACAAACTACGCGGCGTCCTTACGTTACGTTACGTTAAAAACAGCGGCGGCAAAACAGCGCGAGACAAAAACACACACACACATGCATACTCACATACACATATACGAGAAGGCACATGCAAACGCGCAACGGGCTACATAACGTTTACGTCTGTACGTAATAACATAATAATCAAAAAAAAAAAAAAATTAAATATATAGTAATTTTATTTTTATAAATTTTTCCTTTATATCAAATCAATTTTATGTAGCGAAGAGAAACTTTTTGCGCGTTTGCGTTTTTGTTTTTTATTTGTTGCTGTACGTGTGTATTTTTTATTTATTTATTTTTATTTTTTTTTTATACTTAATATATATATATTCACTGCCTATTGCTGCTGCTAAGCGCACGTACACACACACACAGACACACACACACATTCTCAGCGACAGATAGTCAGCGCTGCTGCTTCTTCTTCTACAGTGCTGGCTGGTTGCTGTTCGTTGCCACCACCAAAAAAAAAAAGAAAAAAGTAAAATGAAAAAAATTGTCATGTCCATTGAAGTCTCACATTTTCAAATGCATTTTTTGGCGCAAAATTTATTGTATATATAATAAATTTGAGTCGCAATCATAGCACATTGCATTTAATAAACACTTTACACACAGTTTATATAATTTTCGCAAATTTTTACCACAATTTTTAAGCAATTTTTACACACCGATATATAATCGTACGCTCTACAATTTTCGACATACGCGCGTTTCTTGTGAGTAAAGCAGCCGTCGTTGTCGCCATCAAATATACAAAAAAAAAAAAATTCGAAATTACTCAAAATGCGAATACACACACACACATACAGAAAACACAGCGAAAGGCGAGCGCACGCGTACACCGAGTGCTCTATAGCGGCACTGCTCACATCCAATGCTAATGGTCGTGTGTGGAAATGCAACCGACATACCAGCGCTGCATTAGCTGGTTGGGAGCGCGAGAGCGGAGACTGTGTACATGTGTGAGACAAGTCGAAAGCGTTTGTCTCGCTCAGCGTCCGTTGTTCGTGTTAGTGGTGGTGGTGGCGGCAATGACAAATGCTGCTGCTCTTTCTGGTGGTGGTGGTGAATTTTCGATGTTGTGTATGTGTGTGTGTGTGTACAGAAAGCAGCAACGAGCAGCTCGCATGAAAAAAAATGCACGATGAACAAACGTAACGACGAAACAAAATGGCTGTCTCACAATATTTTCCTATCATCGGAAATGGTGTTGAACGCCTTTTTTGCTGTCTAAGCACCCATGCGCCCCAAAATGTCCAAACGAAACAACAAGTTGAACATCCATTCGGTATTGTTTGCGTGCGCCGCTAAATACAATATTTGATAAGCATTTACATATATTATCTACATTTTAGCATTGACTAGCACATTTTTTCGTGTTCATTTTCAGCACGTAGCGGCGCGAGTACTATTGTTAAGCATTGTGCCAGCATATCGATACGTAAGGTATCGATGCTAAATCAACGACCAATAACAGAGTGTGCTCTGTGTCATCGCCAACCAGCTGCTAAGCCACACAGCAGCTGTGTCGATAAACGAAGCAGTCCGAGACCGATAAATATATCTAAGGCAATCCAATTTGCGAAAAGGGTGAGCATAGAAAAAAAATACAATACTTACGAGCGACGGAGTGCTGTGACATTGAAATAAACCCAAATAAATCGAAACGAAGCCTTTTTGCATTTTCATTGAAAACAAATCCGAAATTAACAAGGTACGACGCCATTTCTTTTTGTGGAAAATCTTGCCAGCAGCAGCGATATACACGCGTGCGCACGCATACACTTGCAATCACACACGCACACATATGCACACACAGCGAGCGCATGCATATGTGCTCACACATACAAGAGAAAAATATAAAAATGCCTTAACACATTGAATACTAATACAAATACAATTTACAGAGATACGTCCGCAATGCCACGAGGAAAATATGTTAACCACAAGGGGCGCAGTCGCCACTTCACATCGCCCGAGGAGCTGCAGCAGGAGTCCGAGGAGGAGAGCGATCAGTCCAGCGGTAGCGATGAGTCGGGCGAAAAGGAGTCTGGCAACGCCGACGGCGCCGCCAGCAGCACAAATAAGCCGGCAACGCGCAGCAAATTGGCAAAGCCAGCAAATCGACAAAAACAAACACGTCGCGTTCCCCACGCTGATTCCGATGATGACGATGACGATGAAGAGGACGATTCGGATGATGATTCGGAGGCGGAGGCACGTGATTCGAAGAAAGGTGTTGCTTCCCTTATCGAAATCGAGAATCCCAATCGTGTGATCAAAAAATCCACACAAAAACTATCGCACATTAAAATCGATGATGGTCCAGGCGGCGGAAGTGGTGCTGGTGGTGGTGGTGGTGTTAGTGCTGGTTCATCCGGCCACAAACCGGAACTGACGCGTCGCGAACGCGAACAGATTGAGAAGCAGAAGGCGCGTCAACGCTACGAGAAGCTGCATGCGGCTGGCAAAACAACCGAGGCGAAGGCCGACCTCGCCCGTCTCGCCCTCATCCGGCAGCAGCGGGAGGAGGCGGCGGCCAAGCGCGAGGCAGAGAAGAAGGCATCTGCCGATCTCTCCAAGAAACCACTGTCCAAGTAGTAACATCAACAACAACACCAGCAACAGCAGCAACAACTACAAACACAAGAAGCAAAAAACAAGCAACAAAATTAACAGTAACAGAACATTAACAGTAACAGTAGCAGTAGCGCAGGTCTGGCAACGTCGTTGTCGTCGCCGTCGTCAGGCTAACAGGATGCGGATGTGGATGGAGTAGTAAATCAGCAGCAGCAGTCTGGCAACGGGAATTATGGCAATTCGCATTCAACTAGTTAAGTGTTCAAATTTCGAAAATTTCGAATATCCGCAAATGGACAGCAACAACAACAACAACCACAGCAACAGCAGCGAATTTCTTTTGCGTGAATAGAGTAAAGAGATCTATTAAATATGCTAACTATTTATAAAGTGCAATTGCTATATATACAAATTATTTATGTCGTTTTCACAACACTAACAACAACAAAATCAAAAACAAGCGTGTTTAGTTAAGATTTGCCAAACTTTACTAAGCAAAAACATCTTTTCATAATTCTCTTTTTTTTTTATATGCATTCTTTTTGTAACTGAGAATTGTATAAATAAATATACATGTAAAACATTCAACTTTGATTTTACCAGTCGGCTATTACATATGCATATACTTATATATATATATATATATCTATATAAACTAGTCAAGTTAATTACAAATAAAATCATTGGCTAAATGACGCCCCAAACCTCCTCGAAGGCGGTGCACAATTTGGAACAGGCAATCGCCGCCGATAACGGATAGTTGCTTATCGAGAATAGGTCCTCGGTGTAATCGGATTTGAGTACGCCGTGCGCGAAGGCACCAATTACCATGACAACGGGTTCATTGTAGGTTGTGGTGCCCTCGTCGCCATGCGGTACCAAATCGCGACAATTCTTGATCAGTTTGCCTGAAAAGGACATTGCGTACTTTTTGCAGCCGACTGGCAAATGATCGGTTATCGGATTCTTGATGACGGCCATCAATCGACGCGACGAGTCACCGGCTCGAATCTGAAACTTGTGCAGCAGCTGAACCATCAAGCCCGCGAACCGTTTGAACGTGCGCGGAATGCGCGTCTGCGGATTGATCTCGATGAGCACATTGTGCTCGGTGCGGACGAACACCTGCAGTAGCCCGGCCCGATTCAGCGGCGAGTCGAACAGCATCAGCAGGCACTGGTGGGTGATGTCCGGGCGGCAGGAGCCCGGATCTCTTTGATTTTTGCGCATAATGCCCGCATGATCGTCACAATTGAGCAGCTCAAATGTGCCGTGCACCTGTAATAATCGAGTGTTCGATTATAGTTTGATATTTCGCTATCGTTATCATTATCCTGATACACACCTTGACCGTTTCCAGCTGAGCGCCTTCGAGCACAATGATTAGACGCTTCTCTGTTGCGTTCAGGTGCAGCACCTTGAAGTGCTTCTTGTCCAAATCGAATTCGGGATCATCGGATTTGCGGCCAACGAATTTACGTTTGCGATTTATCATTTTACCCTGGCCGCCCATAATAATAACTGTTGTTGTTGCCGTTGTTTGCAACAAACATATGAATGAAATGTGCACGCGGCTGCGGCAATAAAGATGTGCAACACATCGATAACGAGACAGATTTAAACATATCGCAGCTGTTAATCTCAATGTGCGTTATCACAGCAATCGATAGTGCGCTGTTGTTGATATCGATATTAGGTATGTGTTTCTCATCTACATGCAATTTCAAATTTTAAGTTACAAAAAATACGATTTAACTGCAAGGACTGCAAGTTTTTTTTTTTCTTTATTAATAACAAGAAACGTATCTTTCTTTTTGCCATTAAAGGCCCAAAGTTATGGTCTACCGTGACGTCATACAAGCCCAGCCGAAGCCTTAACAGAGCCAACCAATGTTACGTTTTGCAGTCGATAACAGGAATATGGAATATGCCATCACTAAGGATAATCGGCTGTATTTTGATTGTTGACAAAGTTGAGACTCGATTCGAACTTTAAATCAAAGAAAACAAACAATTGACAATGGCTGCCGTTAGACGAGATATAGCCCCGTTCCTGCAACGCGTGCGCGCCTTCCTTCTGGGCGTAAGTATATCACATCTTCCGCATTTTTCGCCACCCAATTTCTCCAATTTCTACGTTATGTAAGCTTGGATGTATTTTTAAATATTTTTTGTTTGTTTGCATATTTTCTTATGGGTGTGTGTGTGCAGCGGGAACATACCGTTGCATTGCGCTTCGAGGATGGCCTCGCCGATCGCACGCAGCCCCAGCCGGAACTTCCAGACGGGCCCTCGCACATCTATTCGGCCAACTATTATTGCACACGCGACGGCAGACGCGAGGTGCAGCCGCCAATCGATCTGGTGCAGCAGCAGAAAGTTATCGATGCCAATGCTGGCGATGCCACCGCTGCTGCGTCCAAAGCGGGCCACCAGCTGCTCCCCACACCCGGCAAGGTTTATGCCTGGGACTAGGAACTAGTTCGCAGATGGGGGAACCAGTGAACAACAGAAATAACTGCAACTCAAATGCATGCAGTCTGTGTTTATAAGTTTGTCTCCTTTTTTTTTGCATAATAATAAAAATCTATAGTTTAATACTGTGAGTGTGTGTGTGTTAGTGGGCGACAATAACTGCAATTGAAATTTTGAATTTCTCATTTTTTCGCTCTCTTTCCCTGTTTGGCATCTGACAGCACTGGCAATCATTCCGTTAGCTGGTTGAATGATTACCGTTTTAATGTTATCAATTATTTTTGTTATTCCGTTACGCATCAGTTGATAGTGATAACATCTGTTCCTGCAGCGCTCTCTCTCTCTCTCCCGTTTTCAGCTGGCTTTCTCTGTTATGCTGATACCCTGGCCGCGTTCTTATCAAGCGAGTATTCCAATTTCCATACAATGTATAAACGAGAATCGAAAATAGTTATTAAAGCATATAACAAAAATGCATGCACTTTATTGACGCTGGCAACGCTTATAATAATATATATTGATCTATTATTTATTTATGTACAGGGCATTTTATAGCCGAGCACTCGTCTTTCAGTTCCTTCCTTCTTCGTGTTGTTATAAAACAGTTTGTATTTTATGTCGCACTCAGTGTAGATGTACATTTTATAATGCATTCAGATTCTGTCCCCCATTCGCAGTGGATTGCTAGCATGGTAAGTAAATTAATTATTTGCTTATTTCATTTGCATTGCAAATAGGCAATGCATCTGCCGAGATAGATATATTTCTATGTAAGCTGTATTAATGAAATATAATAATTGATTGGCATATTATATATGAAAATATTACTAATAGGCTTAACGTAGAAATGCAGTCGATTGTTAAAACATTTACAGGGTATTTGCCTTAAAAACATATTCATAACTTAAATATAAACGCACATTTAAATCTACACAGAAATCGAGTCGTTTTTCTGTCTTCCATTAATTTGTGTAAATGGAATAAATATATTTGGAATTATTTTTGAATTATCGATTATAGATTGAGAAATAATGTTGGTGATAATCGCAGTGATTGGTTTGCTAGTTTCGCTACTGCGTCTGCTGTTGCAACTGTTGTGGCAGGAACGAAAGCAACGTGAGCAATTGTCGAATTTGGCGCCCAACGTGTCCCAGTTGCCGCTAATTGGCGCCATCTGGCAGATGCGTGACTTTCAGCCGGACAGTGAGTGCTGAGCTTTAATTACTCAATTACAATTACTTAATTACATATTTAAGAATAATAATTTATTGATAGATTTGCACGAAAAGTTTGCGGCATATGTGCGGCGTTATGGACGGAGCTTTGTGGCCACCACATGTGGACGCATCGTGCTGGTCACCTCGGAACCGGGGCATGTGGACGCGCTGCTGATGAGCAAACATCAGCTGCGCAAGGGCGTGCTGTATGGCGCCCTCACCAGTTGGCTGGGCAACGGACTCCTGCTCAGCCGTGGCGAGAGCTGGCATGCGATGCGTAAAATAATTACGCCCACTTTCCACTTTAGCATATTGGAACAATACATCGAAATCTTTGACAGACAGTCCAATATACTAGTGACCAAATTGAAGCCATTCGCTGCAGCTGCAACTGCAGCAGATCCACTGGAAGCGATCAATATATATCCGCATGTGTGCCTGGCTGCGCTGGACATCATCAGCGAGGCGGCGATGGGCGTCTGCGTGAATGCCCAGCTCAATGTGGATGCGCCCGTGGTGCAAGCTGTCAAAGAGTATGCAAATTATTCCAAATACTATATATATATATATATATTCTATGTATATCTACTGATAGCTGCTGACTGCTTCTCTTTCTCTCTCTCTCTCTCTCTCTCGTTCTCTTTTCAAAGCGTGACGAATATTTTGGCGACGCGTTTTATGCGTCCGCATTTGTTGCCGCCGCTGCTTTTCCGATTGCTTTGGCCCGCTGGCTATCGCAAGCAGATCGCTGGTCTCCAGTGTCTTCATCACTTTACCAACGCCATCATCGAGCGGCGTCGCCAACTCTTGGAGCAGCAGCAACAGCTGAAGGAGGAGGCGCCGCAGTTGGGCAAAAGATTTGCCTTATTGGATACATTGTTACAGGCCCGCTTGGCTGGGGCATCTTTAACGGATGACCAGATACGGGACGAGGTGAGCACGTTCATCTTTGCCGGCCACGATACGACCACATCGGCCGTCTCCTTTTGCCTGTATCTGTTGTCGCGACACGCAACCATCCAGCAGCGTCTGTTCGACGAACTCGCCGGACATTATGGCCAGGATTTGGAGCAACCGGTTTGCTACGGCGACTTTGCAGCACTGCCCTATCTGCACTGTGTCGTGAAGGAGTCGCTGCGTCTCTATCCGCCCATACCGGCAGTGAGTCGTTGCCTGGACAAGGATCTGCTGTTAGGCATGCATATCTATTTTAATATATAATTTTATATGTTTATACAAAAATAAATACCGATTTGTGTGTTGCAGGCGAGTCGCGGCTGCCGGCGGGCAGCAATGTGATCGTGCTGCTCTGGCAGCTGTTGCGCGATGAGCAGCTCTACGCGGATCCCCTACGCTTCTGGCCGGAAAGGCATTTGGATGCCGCCGGCAGAGATTACAATATACCGTTCAGTGCTGGGCCACGGAATTGCATTGGGCAGCGTTTCGCGTTGCTCGAGTTGAAGACGATCATCATCCGGATGCTGCGACATTTTGAGCTGCTGTCGCTCGGCCTCGATGTGAAGCCGTCCATTAAAATTGTGCTGCGTTCGGCGACCGGCGTCAACTTGGGCCTGAAACTGCGCTCCAAAAACTAAACTGCACATCGCACTATTATCGATTAATGGCATCGATTTTGTTCATGTTAACCCATTGCACACTCCTGTTGCGCTAACGATTATAAATATGCATGATCGATTTTATATCGATAAGCATTGAGCTGGTACGTTAGTGACATCTAGTGTGGAAGAATGTCAAATAGGCGGCGCCACCTGCCGGTCAACATGGAAAGAGAGGTGTAAGAGCAACAGCGAGGATAAATGAAAACAAAAAAAGGAGAAAAGACATAAAGGAAAAGGGCACCGCTAATCGCTCATAACCTATTGGTGCGCAACAGTGATGCTCATGCTGTGATGGAAATTTTAGCTTACCAAAAAAATTACCCATTTAAATACTAGATAGTTTAGATAATTGAAAATAAATTAAATAGAATATGCATGTGCAGCATGAATACTTGTGGAAATGACGGCCCAAGCACTAATGGAGGCGTCAAATCGACCAAAAAGTACATCAGGTTTTTTCCCAGTCTCTGGGCGCAATTGTCGAACATTTTACAGGGGTCAGCGTGTCGAGCGGCGAACGCAGGTCATTATTTCACTTGAGTTCGCTGCGACAACGTCGCGGATAAACCGCGGATAAAAAACCCAGCTTTTTATGAGCATGCGCACCTTTTCTAATGGCTCTAAAGGGCTCTGAATGTGTGCGAAAGAAGCAGCTATATGCTAACGGATCACGCATACCCTTGAATGTCTGCTATATTCGCACTCGCAGCAACACTCTGCTTTTCTGTTTGTCTTTAAAAAGGAGATTTTTTTGAAGGCGTTGGATTGGATAGATTGGATTAGATTGTCTGCTTGGTGATAAAACTAAGAAATCGGTTCAGGTTCAGCTTCACAGTTGTGTCTTTTATATGGATTGGATTTTTATTGCTATCGGAAATCGATTTAAAGATTTAAATTTATGGTATGCGTGACTTATATTCCAAACTGGAATTGATTCTGCTTTCTGCTTTTGAGGCTGATCAGGAATACAAACACCGTCAATTTTCACACAGAATCTCTTCTGGATATTCGACATATACGACAAATGACCGAGAAGAAATAATAAATAATAATAAAAAAAAAACGTGTCTCGTCATTCATTGATTGATCTAGCTTATTAATGGTTCAAAGAGTTATATATATATATGTTTCAATCGATTTTCTATTGGATATTGCTGGATATTTGTACGCTCCAAATGCGATTTGCCCGTTTGCCCTTATAAAGCCGTGTTCTTGAAATTTACGCAACATTTGGCGCTTCTTTTGAGGCGCGTGATCTTGACGTTGATGTCGATGGCGTCAACCTGCATCATTACCTATATATATATATATATATATATATAGATTTGATGTCTCTATGCCACCCACCACACTGCTGCCCAACGCCCCTTGGCGAATCGTTGTAAATGTCGTGTTCCGCCCACGCGACGAGGATCCAATGTGAGCGATTCTTAAGTGCGTCGTTCTACATCTAATTCCAATTCCAATTCCAATTCCATTCCAATTGTAAGAACTTCCAATTTGAGCAAAAGCAGAACGACATTCTGCCACACCAAGATCGCATTTAATGTCTATCCGCCTGTGTATGTGTGTGTGTGTGTGTGTGCATGTGTGTGTGTGTGTGTGTGTGTGTGTGTGTGTGTTTGACTTTCATTTTGCTCGTATCCGAGCTACAGATGCCAAAAGTGCGACTCAGCCAAGCATATAAAAGCGATGCGAAGGCGCTTCGATGTTTCAGTTGCTGCCAAATTTTCGTGCACTCTTCAAGCTATTTTTTTTTCTCTCGTTGTTGTTGTCGTTTCGAATCGACGCTCACCGAAAACACACACAAAATCAAGCAAAGCCAAAAGAAAAGAAAAGAAAAAAACGCAGAAAATAAGAATAGAAAGATGTCTTACATTGGCAACGCCTCGGATTTGGAATGTGAAAAGAATGAGTTCCCAAGGCCGCGTCCTACGGGCATCGTCACCAAAATGGCCGCCCATAAGCTATCGTCGGAGCCGAAGTGGGCCGATAAGCGGGAGGATGATTCCGATTCGGAGGTCTCCTCGCCCGATAATTTCCTAACCAAAGGTGCTGCCTCCAAAAAAAAAAAAACATAAAACAAAAAATATATATTTTTTTTGGAAATTTTATTTTTCGATTTTTTTGTTTTTATTTTTTTGTTTTCGCATGGTTTAAGAGTGATTGGATATTTACAGCGTGAAAGCTCAAAAGAAGAGTAAATTAAAGTAAAATAAATTGGCTTTTTTCTATTTTTTTTTTTAAATAATAATTGCATGCCCAAGGAGCGAAAGGAATTTGAAAAGTGAAAGCTAACTGAACATAAAGTTAATATAATAATACCAACCAAGTAAAAAAAAAAAAAGAGCTTTTTCTAACTTTTGAATAACTTTCATGTAGAAGATATACACACATTGTTTAAACCCTGTCGTTCATGTCATATCATCGTTTACTAACTGAGATCAAAATAAAACTTCATCCGAACTTGCAGGGGCATTCCTATTGACACCGTCCTATGAACTATCCATGGAACGAGCTGCATTAATTTGCGAAAAAATGAGTTTCAAGGGATGTTTCAGCTTGACGAAAACCGCTACAGGAATTCTATTTAAATTCTCACATCCAGATGATTATCAGGCGGTGTTCAAGAAGGGCTTCCACAAAGTGACCGGTGCGCGTTTCTATCGCAAAGTAAGTCGGATTTGTAAACTTGAGTCAACTATGGTCAATGGTCTAGTATGTATATGTATAGTATATTAACACCCGTAAATAGCAAGTAGAGCTGGGATTGGGATAAGGGGCTCAAAATGGGAAAAAACCAAAGCATTCCTTGTGCATTTTCGCTACAAAGTTGAATTGAAAAGTTATCCTAATTTATCCCGATCCCATTTCTAGTAGCAAGATCTCTTCTCGCTCTCTCTCTCTCTCTCTCTCTCTCTCTCTCTCTTTCTTTATCTGTATTCCCATCACACCCGCATGACTGTATTCTTTGAAATCTTTTGAAATATGAATATTTTAACATTTTTGCAGCAAACATTCTCGCGCAGTGTGAGTATTTGGCGACACATTGGCAACTCCCACAACATATCATCGCCAATCCCAATAACAAGCTCATATCTCGCATAAAGCATATATGCATATATATATGTTTGTGTACTAACCCAAGATACGCCAGATCCATAATCCATAACCATCATTCTGTGCGTGTGTCTCTTGTTTGTTGTTGCTTGTGTTTCTTCTGTCTGTGTTCCGATTTGTTTTGTTGATGATTCCTTGATAGATTGCCATACCATGTCGGCCACGGAAAACGTTCACGCTGTACGTGCTGGACGTGCCGGAGGATCTGCCCGTCGAGGATATACGTCATGCGATGTACAAGTTTGACTCGGTCGTTGAGGTGGTCCGCCTCCACATCTATTCGAGTCCAGGCCTGGGTGGCAGCAGTGGCAGCAGCGGTGGCGGCGGCGGCGGCGGCGACAAGGGCGTTGAAGGTGAGCAGCTGACCCACAGCATCCAATCCCCGAGCATGAGCATGAGCATGAGCACGAGCCTGAGCCCGGGCCAGACCCAGATGCAGACACTGCGCCGCGCAACCATTAGAAGTAATTGTCCCAACCACACACATCCGCTACGCCGCATCTTGACGAGACACTCACAAAGTATCCATTGCCACAAACATCTTGAATCTTTGCAGGCAGCAGTGCCAAGAGCGTCGTTGGGGGCATTGTGGGCGATGCCATCGAGAAGGCGGAGCGTCCGGAGCGCCGAGAATTGCCGCCAGCTGTCATCCGTATCACGCTGGCCTCCATGGATGAGTACAACATCTTGCTGCAGAACGGCCTCAACTTTTACGATGCCACATTCTTTCCCACTGATGCGAACATATCCCTAAAAGGCGCCAAAATCGATTACAAGCGTCGGTAAGAACACTCCCCCACCACCCACCACCCACCTCCCTGCCCCACCCAATTGTCCAGTCAGGTTGCTGACATGTTTGCCACACTCAGCCAAAAAACAATCGTCTTGAATTTTAGAAAATCGCCCTGAAATCATTTCGAAAAATATGAAAAACCTTTCTACAAATCTCGACAATTCCAAAAATTAACTGTCTTTTTATATTTTCGAAAAATATTTTCGAAAAACTAGAAATGTAAAACTGATTCTTGGAAAGAATTCTATCTAAAATTAGAGCTTAAAAAACTGCAGATTTTTTTTAAATACACTTTCCGAATAGAAAGTTGAGTTATCCTTGGCGAATTTCGAAAATTCAGAGCGACTTTTTTTTTTGCCAGTGTATCATGAAAGGCAAACCACGCTCGATGTCAGTCGCTCTGTTTTATATCTAACTGTCTTTGGTAGCATGCTAGATGGGTCGATACCGGGGCGTGTGCGCGAACTGTTGCCCGTATTTGATGCAGCTGGCTTCTGCAAGCTGCCGCCGCCCACCAGCAAGCTAATTAAGCCGCCGAGGTCATAAGCGACAGCGACAGCGCCAACGATGACGATGACGACGACTAAGACGACCCCACATGTTCCGGCTAGATAAACAGCCAGCGGTCCGGTTCGAGTCGAGTCGAGTCGGTCCCGAAACCAGCCTATCCAAACAACCCATGCCCAAACCCATTTGACGACAGCAGCAGCAGCAGCAGCAGCGAATTCTCGATTTGATTTTCAACGGATGCTTGGAACGTTTCCGCTGCCAACAACAACAACAAAAACAACAAAAACAACAACAACAACAACAACAACAACATCTACATATATAATAATTCCTATTTTGGCTAAAAACAAAAACAAAACAACAAAAAAAAAAACAAAACACTTTTTTTTTTTTCATCAGCTCTTTTTTTCTTTTATGTGCGTTTATTTTATATTATATATATTTTTTTTTTTTTGCCTAGTTTTATTATTAAAGGCCCATAAAAGGCATAGCGTCTAATTTGTTTCGATTGTCTAACAACAAAAAATAAATAAAAATGAAAAACTCTTTTCAATGGCAAACGGAAATGAACAATTTGAATTAAAGTCTTCTACGACTACCAAATATGTATTTACTGGCTTCCTATCGTAACTAGACTAAAAATCTATAATACTGACATCACATTTATATGATATATATATATATATAGATATATCTATACACACACACACATACACATACAATTGTTTTTCTTGGGGGAGCGGGCTAAAAAAGTGTGCTTAAAGCCTGCTGTGAAAACAGTTCGATTCTATTTAAGATGATGAATATGATCGCTGGACAAAAGTCTTAAAAAGTTGGCTCTACTCAATTTGTAGCCATCCCTTGCCATAAACTACCCCCCTACAAGCATTTATATAGTGAATCTGACGATGCGTCTTACACATGACATATATCTGGGTTCTCGATGAATCCATTTTCCTATTTTAAGTCATACGATTGAAATCGGGCTCAGAGCTGACCTGACAAGCCTTTGAGCAAGCAGTTTGATTAAGTTGGTCCTTTAAAAATCGATCAGTATTTGCCACAGTTAAAGGTATTTTCGTAAAAAGCACATGCGTCACAACTTTGCCGTATCCTTAAGGATATGCTAATGACACATTTTCTTAATTCCACACGCAAAAAGACTTAAGAATAAGGTATAAAAAAATTGAGAAAATTCTAGACAAAAAGAGAATCTAACTTGCCATTTCAAGGACATTCTGGGTATTCTATCGTCTCGAATAAGGTAGTAAAAAGGACAAAGTCTCTCAAACCGTTGAAAAAACGGTATTTTAATCAAACTGAAATTTATATATAGCTCCGTCAAATTCATTCAGATCCAGTCGAGTTTGTGATTTTTTCATATCGAGTGAAATTTGTACAAGTGCTTGGATTCTTCGAGGACTCCATAATCCCTGAATGCACTTCGATGCACTTCGTTTCTGCCGCACCATGTCCTTTACAGACCTATAAAGATCTGGCCGAGCGCTAAAGGAAATCAACGTGGCGCCCCCAAAACTATGCCACAATTTTTCATGTTCGCAATTTTGCCAATCAAACCAATGACGAACAAAAACAAAAAGTTTTTTCTTTATTTATATGTATGCATGTACATGTATATATATTATATATATATATATATATTGCATTGCTCTTGGGATTTACTTTGGTAGGTGAGATGGCTCTCCGGATGTAGAATGTGTGCAAATATTTGAGATGATGTCATTTGTGTTGTGTGCGGAAGAAGAAGAAATTGTGACAGTGTTGCAAATTGGTTTAATACTTTTTGCTTTTTGTTTATTTTTGCACTTTATTTAGGTAATTGATTTAGGTATACATAATAGATCTTGATTGATTTAACAAACAAAATTTGTTGCACAAAGTATAACACAAAGACATTTTTTCACACACACACACACACCCACACACACACATATGTGTATGTGTGTGTGTGTGTGTGTGTATATATATGTCGTATATAGAATATACATATAAATATTCTCATAAGCATATAATTTACCATACTACAGAATGTCTTGTATATAATAAGTAATAATTGATTTAAAGCATATAAGTAGTATGTGTGTATGTATATACATACTACAAAGTATATATGTACACACATACACACATATATGTGAAATACATGTATGTATGTGTATATGCATAGGTATAGTATGTTTATCGTATAAGTAGCATATATAGTCTGTTTAGGAAATACTCATTGAATATAAACGAATCGATCATGAATTCGTCAATTAGTTGTGGTTTTTATTATTGTTGTTGATTTCTCGCTTGTTTTTTTTTCTGTTGTGATTGTTTCTTTGATTATTGGAAGAAGCGTCGCAGAGCGACAAAACAGCAAAAAAATTATATATATATATAAAAAAAAAAAAACTGTATCATATATGTTAATAAAGAGGAGTAATAATAATCAACGTTAAACAAACAAAAAAAATAGTGGGTAATAAAATACGCATACACACATACGCTCTCTCGCTCGCACACACGCACACACACACACAAGCACACACAAGCACACACACACACACACACACAGAGACACAGAAGAGCACATGCTAGAAATGTGCATGGAAAGATTTAAGAGAAAGTTCAGAAAATAGCGACACAGACAAGGACGACGATGCGATGGACACGCAGCAATATTAGTATGCAAATTATACTTATTGTAATTGTTGTTTGCTTGTTTGTTTGTTTGTTTGTTTGTTTTGTTTGTTTTGTTTGTTTAATACACGGTGTGAACAATGTTATCCTTCTCGACAAGGAGTCGAACTTTCATGCAGCCATCGGAGCCGCAGGAGAAGAGACGACCAAACGGATCCACATACACCTGGCTAACACCCTGGCCGGTGTGCTTAAAGAATCCATTCTTGGCATGCTCATGGGGGAACGTATTGATTAGCATGAACTGGTTCATGTCCCATATCTATAATCAGATCGAATACTCATTGATATGCCATTTGCCATATATACATGTATAATGCGAGTGTGCACAGCATACGCACCTTAATATCGCCCTCGATGGAGCCAGTGACAAAGAACTCCTCGTGCGGATCCAGCGCAATGCACTTAATGGTGCTATCGTGTGCCTGCACAAGGATACAAATTCCAATTGAAATGATTAATGATTAATGATCGATAGGCATATTGGGGACTAATTGTAAATCACCACCACTCACCTGATAGCGATGCCGCAGTGTGCGCTGACGCACATCAAAGACGCAAACGTCGCCGCGTTTGCCGCACGAGATGAGCACCTGGTGCTGTGGCGCAAAGACCAAACAGGACGAGCCCTGGTCATGACACGTGAAGGCTATGTGCAAATAGAAATATGTAAAAATCAATTTAACCAATTTTAGCTAGACTCCAGCCAAAGGCTGATCCGGAAAGGATTACTTACCCGAAACACAGGACTTCTTGTGCGGCAGCAGTGTGTCCCAGATGTTTATGTTCTTGTTCTCGGAACTTTGTCCAGCTGTGGCAAGTAAATCAATTTAAAGTTATCAAAGTTATCAAAGAGGGCGAGAAATTGATCCACTTACCGCTGGCTAGCAAGCTGCATGAGCCGAGAAAAACGAAATCGGAGAGCGCCTTATTGTGGCACTGAT